>CM041778.1:243235686-243451484 GCA_023374045.1 Limonium bicolor
CAGAAGCTTACCTCACGTTTTGCTTCCTTTTTCCTTCCTCTTCTTCCTTTTCTTTTCTTTCTTCTTGTTCTTGCTCTATAAAATCGGTAGTTCTACAGCCCATACATATACAACACTAATTTAGCATTCACCCTTAACTAGCCTAGGGTTTACATACTTGTTTAATGTTTGAAGATGAAACGGTACCTTCCAATGGATAGTTGGAGCTCTTGTCTAGCAAGAGAGTAATTTCTCAGCTCCAAGAAGAAGCCACATTCGGCTGGACACGCAAGAACAAGGAGCTCAAAACTTGCGTTTCTTATAATGTAAATGGGAGCTAAAAACGGAAGGTTTTCGGATTTCTTTTTACCTTAAACCAAGTAGATGAAAGGGGGGGCTTCCGTTGGTGGTTTCAACCTTCAAATGGCTAATACCCATGGAGATGAAATGTGAGGTTTTCGAATTTTGGAAAGTGGAGATTGCTCTCCTTGATGAGAGGATTCCAACGGTACCATTTTTATAATTTTTGGAAGAGATTTGAGTGAGTTACAAGGGAGAGAAGCTAGAGTTTTGTGCTGTTTGCTTCAAGCCCCATGGCTGTCGCAGGAAGGAGGGAAAAATTCAGAGAGGAGAGGCTGCTACGTGAGAAGAGGAAATGAGAGATAGGAGAGAGAATAAAGTATGTTACTTTTTGAATTGTAGTTGTTTTGTCTTTTGTGAGTAGAAGGTAAGTAAGGAGAGGTGTGAGGGGTATGAAATCGGACACACCAGCCCCATGTGGGTTTGTAAAAATTTTATTTACAAAGTTGGACACATTAGTTTGTGCTTATTACAGTTTACACCCCACAATTACCCGTTTTTGCACTATTCACTCACCGGTACCCGTTTTCGGAATTTTCTCGTTTAATTAATTTTATTGGTTCTAGACCTTCATTAATATTTATTAATGACTATTTAATTACTCACAATTATTACGGGTCTATTTAACCCGTTTGGAAATCGCGTTTTCTCGGTTTCCTCGAAAAGCGCGTTTTAGGATTCGTTTGTGTTTTTAATCTGTTTCAAGGATTCGTTTTCTTCGGGAATTATTCCCGTACATCCATTAGGCATGAATAAGCCTTAAGAATCCTTATAATACTCTAACCGAGGTCTCGTACCTCCTTTGGTTACATAACGCTTATTGTAACGTTTTTCGTTTTTAAAGCGTTTACTCATTTCTTTGGATTTATTTTCTTCACCCAAAATTACTTAGGCGCTATTAGGCCCATAAATACCATATTAGAATAATTTAATCACCATATTTAAGTTCGGGGTATTTCACATATTGTATTTCTCACTCCATAACATATATTTTTTATATATGTATTATGGGACCATTTATTATATGGTAATCCTTTATAATATCATTCTTCCTTAATGAATATTTCTTATATTGTAAATGTTACAACCCTTATAACATTATAAACCATATTATAAATTCTCATTCAAAAATGCTCATTATTACCGAACAGCACTTATGTACTTTAATATTTACCAAAATCACCACATTAATTATATAATGTTACATTATAGTTATATAACATATTTTATGATATTTAAATCATTAAACCCTTTATAACCTATAGTTATAAAATGTTACAAAATACCAAACAGCCCATATGTTGTCGGTTTTATTTAATTCCACCAAAGTTTCAGAAATTACATAATCACCCCAAATATTATTTCTTTGTTACACTTATAATATATATACCTTATATTATAACCTTTAAACCTTAATATAATTTATGACCTATGGTTATAATTCCTTAAAATAGCCGAACAGACCCCATGGTCTATTCTAATTTAATTCCCACCACTTAACTTTCTATATTCACCAAATCACCCCATTTTATAACATATAGTTTCTAATATCATTAAAACTATACATTATACATATATCTTAATAAACCCTCATATATAATTCCAAAAATTACCAAACTATACCAAAAGGTTATAAACATCATTCCTAACCTTATACTTTCAATATTTACGGTTTTACCCCATATGTTACCCAAATGTAACAATGATATAAAATATCATATATTATACTTATATAATTCATACTAACTCCAAATTTAACCAAATAAATTCCTAAAAATTCCTAATAACCCAAGGTTTGTTCTAAACTCCATTTGGTACCCATTATTTTCGGAAATAACAACTTAACCCCAATATTTATAAATCTTTTACATTTTCATACTTAACTTATTATAAGTTAGTATTTAATTCCATAAATTCCCAAACTTGGTCAAAGTCTCCTATATAGTCAACTTTGACTTCTAAATTCTGTTTGAAACTCAAACTTTCCATAATTACTATATATACCCCAAACTTTCCTATTTTTACAATTTTGTAATAAAACTTTATAAGGTGTTATAATTTTTATTTAAATTCATTTTAAACACCAAACTTCAATCTAATACGCCACGGCCTTATATTTTTTTGTAATTACCTTTTAACCCCAAACTTAATGCTAAATGCATAAATAAATTTAAATAAGCTCTTAAACTTAAATAAAATGGCCTAATGACATGGCCTTATTACAACCTTGAACTTGCAAAATAAATTACACTTTAAATGTCTCAAAAATACCTTAAATTCATGGCCTCACCACCAATTTTTCCATATTTACCAATTTTCCACATAATGTCTTAATTTGACCATTATGTTAATTAAATCATTTAAATGACTAGCTTATATTAACTAAGTCATTTCTGGTCACACTTAGGTGTAAATTAACCAGTCCACTCTCGACAATATATATACCATAAGCTTTAAAGCATATAATATATAGTTAAGAGTGTTATACCTTGATTTATAAGCTTTTTAAGGCTTGTATGGTCACACCTACTTGGTATCTGGGTTTAGACAGCTTCTAATTTATTTCTAACAGTAATAACAAGATATATTTAGGTTCCAAAAACAGAACCAACTATAAGAGTAATTTTAAGCCATGAAAAACTAGATTTCTCACCTTAAAAATGACTTTAAGCAACCTATACCTCCATGTACGGTCACGGCTGTTTGGAGGTGGGTTTATACACCTCCTGACATGAATTAAACAGAGAGTAAAGGTTATGGCTCAGCTTAGAACTGAAATTAACCAAAAGAGTCATTAAAGGTCTTAAAACATAGATTTTTACCTTGATTTGAAGCTGTTCCCAAGTGTTCCACAGCCCTATTTTCCAGAGGAATGAAGGGTGTCAATCCCTTAATAAAAGCATGCCAAAGGGGTGGAACAACTCACTTGTACAGAAGCTAGAAGACTTACTCTTTAAACCCCCTTTTAAGGTGTTTTTGGGTGGTTTGGGCCAACTTCGAGTGGATGAAGGTACACCAATGGTTCTAGCATGTAAATATAAATATTATAGATGGTTTAGTTGGTAGGAATTCATTGGAACAACAATAGAGAAGAAGGTAGGTGCTTAGAGCACATTTTTACCTTAAGGGATGACTTTGCTTTGTTTTCTTCTCCAACCTTGGTTCCAGTCAAATTTAACCCTTCCTTGAAACTTAGATCCAGCCTATATACGTGGGTGGAAGTAGATAAATCTTAGACCGTTGGATAGCTAGTGAAAAGAGGAAGAGAATGAACTATCACATGAATTAAGAGCTTACCTTATGCCTTAGGAATGGAATTCTTTCCAAGCTTGTTCTTGGATGTTTAGTAGCAGACTTAGGGAGGATTTGGATGAGGGAAATCGGCAGCCAAGGAGGAAAGAGAAGAAAGGTGACTTTTAAGGCATTATTGGTAAGGTATGTGTATAAACTAGTATTTGTTGACTTAAGCCACCTAAATGAGACTTTTTGGTTCAATTTTTGAAAGTTGGCAGCCACTGTAATGGGAATTGTCGGCCTCCATTTGCTACATGGGTAAAATGGTCTCTTTTGTTTCATTTTTAATGTTATGACTTATAACTTGTACATTTGGACTTATATCATGTGTTAGTTTGTTACCAACATGATTTATTCATCCTTAAGTGTATAAAAACGTTTTCTTAAGGAATTGGTATACTTTACTATTCATTAAAACTAGTAAAAATGTATACTTTGATTCACCTTTGATATTGATGTTCTTTTTGCACATCATGTGTATCTTGGACTTGTTTAACGTGTTAACATGTATATAATGTGTTATTTCGTGTCCAAAGGTGTATACATTTGTGTTACACGTGATATTTTACTCACAAGTCATTTTGACTTCTTAAGGTATATTTTTCCTTAAGTGTTTGTGTTCTTTGTTCATGAAGATGTGTATATCATGATAAATTAATTGTAGGTTAATTTTCCTCCTTTAATATGCTCCACTTATGTCCATGTGTTTATATAAGGTTTAGTAACCTTCATGAGGTACATATTTATTTATATAAGTGTGCTTAGGGGTTTTCATGATTAATGGTTCATTAAAGCTTATTAGCCTTCTTAACTCATTAATTGTCTTTTAATTTAATTAATGAACCTTAGGGGTATTTCAGTCCTAATCTATAAATTGAGCTTTGATTTGTCCAAAAGTATAAACTACATCCACACGTGTTAATAGGGTCGGAAATATTAAGAGAACATTTTGGAGCATAAAAGGTTAAGTTCTACCTTAATGCTCATGTTAGTGTTTTAAGTGTTTTTAATTTGGGGGTATGATTAAGGTCGAGAACAAATAATGTAAAATGGTCAATATTGATCTAATAATGAACATAAAACTATATGAACACATTTGGTTAAGTTAGTTGATGGTTTAATGGCGTAAAAGTCAAGAATTCAAAGTTTAAGGGGTAAAAATGTAATAAGCCGAAAGATTGAGGCTTAGGAATAAATTGGCAGTGATTTAACTTGTATTCAATAGTATTTTGAGCACATTTAAGGTGTATTTTATGGTTGTTATGTTAGCCAAATTTTTAGGCTTGTTTTAAGAGTTTCAAGGTACATTTTATGCTTTAAGAGCTTAAGTTAGAACTTTATTATGTTTTGGGTGAAGTTCTGGTGCTATAAGTGTGTCATGAGTGGTTTGGGTACACTTAGAAAGTTTTGAATGCTTTAGAAAGTGTTTGGATGGAATTAAGGGCAAAAAGATACCTTAAATAACCTTAGGAGTATTTAATGATTATGGTGATATAACCTATAGTTGAGTTAAAGGTTTTAAGGAAATGAAGTTAAGAATATGATATATAAATATAGCCGAGAGTATGTGGCTACTTTGGTAAATAAAGGAATTTTTAAGAAATTAGGAGTTAAATGTAAAGTATGGAAAATTTGGGGGTCAAAGTGTAAATACTGAAAAGTATAGGTCAAGATAGAATGCTTGGTCAACTTAGGAGGAAAATTGGATGGTTTGACCACTTAAGAGAATTAAATGATATAAATATGAGTTAAGGGGGATTTAGTAGTCATTTGCAAGTTTTGAAAACTTATGGGGTCAAATTGTAATTTTATAAAGATTAGTGTAAAAATTAGAACAGACCAACATGGTGTCTGTTCAGAATTATTAGAGAGTTTTGGGTGGATTTTTGGTATTAAAATGAAGGAGTATAAAAGATATAAGTTAGGAACTAAATTGTAAGAATTATAAAATATGTGGGTCTCTTTGTAATTTGTGAAAAATGGGGTAGAAATTGAGGAGTATCAGTCGGGGTCTGTTTGATAATTAAATTAAGTTACCATATCACTTTGGAATGAATTAAACGAGGAGTTAGGTTTATAAGATATGATTTATAATGAAATTGTGAGTTTAGATAACATTTGTGGGTAAAGTGTAATAAATAATAAGCTTAGTGCATTGCCTAGAATTAAGGGTTTGTAAGGATGATTATAATATAAGGTTGAGGGATTATATGATATAGGATTAAGACTATGATCATAATTTCATTCTATGGATTAGTATTAATTATAGGAATTTTAAAGTTCGTATGGGAATATATGATTATATATAAGGTATTATAAATTATATACGAAGGTTGGGAATGTGATAAATTAATATTGGTATTTATATGGTTAGGAACCATATTAAATAACATTCGATATATGATCTAAGTTTTAGTGTGCGAAAATAATACAAGCTAAAGAGAGTTTGTAACTCACATAAAATAATGGAAATATTATGAGTAAAAAGAGATTTTATATTTCATACAAGTGGAGTATGAATATTTGGGACGTTATAAGATATATAATATGATTAAGGAATTTTTTAGAATTAATGCTAAATCTGTTGAGTTGCTCTTGTGAAGTTAATTGGTTTTGTCTTCCAATTAATGTCATATTCACGAAGAGTTTCACGGAAGTTGAAGATGCATTAGTGGGAGCATTTATGCGGTGCAAATTAATGGCGTATAAAGCATTTGGTTTTCTAACATTATGAGGAGAGTTATAAGGAAGTTAAAATCTTTGAAAGAAGAAGTTATGACTTCGAGCTTTCTAGATACCCGCGTGTTAGTTGTTCTTAGGTGTTAATGGATGGTGTTAATGAGTTGTAACCGTTGTAACTTATGAGCCATTATTATACGGTTGTTACAAGGTTAACATTGAGATAACTGAAGGGTTTAGATCTAGCACTATAAATAGATCTAGTAACCCGTATCTTAGGATCATCCCAACTTGTGGGGATCACATCCAAGAGAGTCAAGGGTGGTTCTATGGGAACTTAAAGGGACTCGGGTAAAAACACCAAGGGAAACACGGGTTGATGAGTTGGTTGGGTAATCCTCATGTAAACTTGTAATCCTCATCTTCTTAATGAAAGTTGTTATATCTCCTCTCGTGGACGTAGGTCATGTTTGGACCGAACCACGTATATCCTTGTGTCTCTAGTTTATCATTATATTATCTTGTGATTTTTTCTTCTTCAGTAACCATGTCGATCTCACCAAGATCCTGGGGAAATGGGCCCGTAATCCTAACAAGTGGTATCAGAGCTCGTGGTTTTTCAGGATGTCCGTGTTGATGGAGATGTCATTGGGAATAAAGAATGGTCATTCAAGATGATGTGGGTTTTGATAAAAGTGAAGAGTGAAGGAAGGTGTTGGAGAGAGAAAGTTGTTGTGCCTCAAAGCTCATGCATTTCCTTGCCTTGATTGGAACACCCTTTTCGTGATATTTTTGAAGTCTTGACACTCAATTCTTGCTAATGGAGATGACAATCCACTGAAGAGTAAAGGTGGTTTTATTCTTCATTGAGCAATGATGAGAGTTTAGTGACTCATGTTGTATCAATTACGGTGATGGTGAGGTGTTTTCATGAGAGATGTGGCGTGCTCTTAAGAAGAAGTTTGGACTGAAAACAAGTTTGGTAGAGAGGAAGAGCTTGAGAAAAAATAAAATTCGTCAACTACATGTGTTTTTTGGTGTGGGGGATGTACTTGAAGATGATGATGTGCTTGTTGAAAGGAGGTCAAGTTGGAAATCTTGGATCGTGGACTTCCACGGAGCACTGAAGATCATCTAGCAAGTGAAGGACCTAGGGTTGTGGTAGCGTGCATATAACCACAAATGGAGCTTCGCGTGGTGATCAATTGTGAAGCTACTGTTAGGTCATGTTTGGAGAGGTTGCGAGAACCGGATAAAGACGGAAGAGATCACTATTGTCTTTGGTTGCGTAGTTGTTTCCTGAGTTGCTACTTACTTCGTGTTTGTGGCGGGTCCATGAAGATTTGGACCAGATAAGTCTTTGAAGGCTCGGGGAGGAGTGGTCAATTTACCGAAGTTGGAATGCATACAGTCTAGATGAAGTTATCCGGTTTAGTCCTTGTGTGGGATGTTTTTGGGATTATTCTTAAAGAGGAAGTTCGACATTGATGGTGGTATGTGATTGACCGGATTGAGCATTAAGATGAAGAATTGTTAGAATTAATGCTAAATCTGTTGAGTTGCTCTTGTGAAGTTAATTGGTTTTGTCTTCCAATTAATGTCATATTCACGAAGAGTTTCACAGAAGTTGAAGATGCATTAGTGGGAGCATTTATGCGGTACAAATTAATGGCGTCTGAAGCATTTGGTTTTCTAACATTATGAGGAAGTTAAAATCTTTGAAAGAAGAAGTTATGACTTCGAGCTTTCTGGATACCCATGTGTTAGTTGTTCTTAGGTGTTAATGGATGGTGTTAATGCAAACGGAAAATTTAACCTACTAAAGGCTAAGAAATTAATCCTATAAATTAAATCCCTACGGGTTACAAAATAAATCCCGATCAATGAGTATAGTGAACTATAAGCTATCGGGGTTGAATCCACGGGGACTTTGTGATTAAATATAATCCTAGGAAAACAACAAAATGGAAGGGTTGTCGGTTGTTTTGGTTTTGTGAATTAAAATAAGGAGAAAGCTAGTAAATTATTGAGCAAATAAATCTATGTGTGAAATGGAACTCCGGGTCAGGTTATCTTTTTCGACTGTCAAATTATGCAATTCCTGCTGGTTAATTTGAGAAGTCGATTGGCAAAATTCCTAAAACTTTTCTAGAGACTAAATCCTAGCCTCAAGAACTCGCCTAGCAAAACGTACTAAATCTAATCAAGATTTAGCACTACACGAATATACGGAATGAGCACAATGAATTTTTTTTACACTTGAGGGAAAATCTAACCTACCCAATATAATTTTCCACAAGTTTACAAGTTAATCGACCATTCCATTTATCACAAATCTCGCTCAAAACGGAATTCATAAGCAATCAACAAATTAGCTACATTTATTGAAAGCGCAAAAGATAACTTAACCTGTAACAATCGACAAGAATCTCAAACCAACGAGTAGCAGAAATTACAGAGTCATAACAGTCAGATAACCATCCCTAGAGTTTAATTCTCCTAGCCTAGCATAATTGAAGAATGAATACAAGAAGAGATAGAAATCATCTCGATATTAGTTCTAAAATTTGCCAGACGGAAGGTTGAGCAGATGAACAGATTCGGAGCAGAAATCTTCTCCTCCGGTGTAGAAAAGGGTTGCACGGCGCTGCTCCAGTCTTTAAAATGCCTTGCGTATCTGATTTTTGAATCCCCCCAATGTCTCTCGCGGCTACTCCTTTAAAATAGAATTTTTGGACATAAATACAAACGTCCGGCTCATCTGTCTGGGTGGGAGAGCCGGACGTGAGATAGAGTTGTCAGGCGAGTTTTCTGGCCTTGTGAGACGTCCAAACCTCCTGTCCGGGTCAGTTGGCCGGACGCGTGGGCTGGACGGCTGTATATTAAGAATTATCGGCGCTGCACTCGTGGTCGTAAATATAGTCATCCTTCTGAGCACGTCCGGGTCACAGGGTCGGACACATCATCCGGACACGTGATAGATTCAAAAAACAGCATTCTGGGTGTGTTCGGGTCTCCGTCGGGTCAGTTAGCTGGACAGGAACAACGCATCCAGATCACTTAGCCGGACATAGATCCGGACGTGTGTAAAAAATTCAATTTTGAGGTGTCTGGACCACCCGTCCGGACCATAGGGTCGGACGTAGATTCGGACATGTGTATATTTGTGTTCCTTTTCTCCGTAAACTTCGACAGGTTCCAGATTCTTCGTTTGAGCTCAGATTTGTTCCCCGTTTGAGGCGTTGGAAAGCTCTTGAGGAGAACTATGCATTTTCTCCATCATTTCCTGATTTTAACATATAAATTGGCATCAGTTCTTGCCTAAAGTAAGAATCATAAAAGGCATAGGATAAGTGTAAGAAAGCGCCCAAAAGGTTGCATAAAATAAGAATTTAGCACCAATAAAACCATGCTGATTTCACACTTATCGAATCACCCCACACTTAGCCTTTTGCTTGTCCCCAAGCAAAACTCTCAAGCACAAGTAAAGCCAAGCTAATGGAACTCAACAGAAAAGGAAGAGCACAGAAGAAAGGTATTGCTAGCTTTACCAATCAAGGGGGCAATTCAAATTTTTCAAAACAATTCATTCTTTCCAAAAACATGAAGTCATTCGGAGCTAACAAATGAGAAACAAAACCATAAGAGCCTTGCCTTTAACCTTGAGCCAATCCACCTTTTTCCTTCACAAACCATAGGAATGACAAGGGGCATGAAGTAAGATCATATTCCATCATACCTTTCAATGCCACATACTCTTGATCCATAAGAGAAAAAAATCTATATCCAGCATAGCATTTGCACAAATATTTCAATTAAAGTGCTTTCAATTTCTTTCACCACAAACTTTTCTTTCCACCCATGTAGCGACTTTGGGTCAACTATCCCAGATGACAAGGACCTTAGGTAGCTAGGTGATAAAGCACCCCAAAGGACTTAATAACCAAGTGGACGAGGCCTGATTTTGGATCAGAATTAGAACTGGCATGCCTAGGATCAGCGGAGTACCTTGCCTTGTTCTTTTCCAACCATTTCATACCAGTTCATTCCAAGGCTCAAAGCTAAAAGCAAGGTTCACATGGCGTATATTCTCATTTGTTTCAGCATTTTCAGAACAAAGACTTTAATTTAGCAATTAAAAACAAGAAGTCTCAAAATTTTGCACCCCAAGATCAGCTAACCAACTAAACTTCCTCTATGGCTTCCTTCCAAGTTGAGCAACCATAGCTAAACTTTAACAAATGCAAGAGAAAAGAGCTCAGAGACGTATACAAAAAAACAAGCGGCGAAGGAGCTCACCCCACCCCACACTTAGAGTGAAGCAATGTCCTCATTGCTTGGGAAGAATTAACATTGTGCAAGCAATCCAACGGGGAAACAAAATCGCACACAGTAGTTCAGAGTGGTATATGTAAAACATGAATGAGTAGAAAAGTAAAGAATACTCCCTAGAGTCCGCTCAGGGTGTGTAGCAAGTCAAACCCCACACTTGAGTTCAACTAAGCGACGAAGTAAGCAAGCTGATAATATTATCTACAAAGCCAGAAGAACTCAAGTGCAAAACACAGTGAAGACATTAGTAGAAAAAGATAGAGCCAGGGGCTCTTGCATTAAGCATAGCATCATCCAACACACCGCAAACTAAAAAGAAAAGAGCAAAATAAACAACTAAACTAAGAAAGTGAAAAGAGATACAAACCGGTGGCTTGCCTCCCATCAAGCTGCCCGGAGTTAGAGTCTCTAGCTAGACTTCGCAAGAAAGCATCAAGGAGGGCCACCACTAGGGGTGTCCATTCGGTTCGGTTAATTCGGTTATAGCCGAAAACCGAAATTTTTTTGGTTTTTTTTTAACCGTTTTTCATAACCGTTTTTTAAAATTTCGGTTTTCGGTTAACCGAATTTTATTTCGGTTCGGTTTTCGGTTATTGAAGAGAATATTTCGGTTAACCGAATAACCGAAATATTTTTTTAAATTAAATTTAAATATATAAATATTAATCAAAATTATAATTTTTCTTTTAAAAATTTCGGTTAACCGGATTTATTACGGTTAACCGCTACTAATTCGGTTTTCGGTTCGATTTTCGGTTATTAACTAGAATAAAATTCGGTTTTTGGTTATTTCGGTTTTCGGTTAATTCGGTTATTGAGCTGAATTTCGGTTAATTCGGTTATAACCGAAATAACCGAAAACCGGATTTTTTTTCGAAATTCGGTTTTCGGTTAACCGAATTAACCGAATGGACACCCCTAGCCGCCACAGCAGCTAGCAAGGGCTTTCTTTAGTCTAACACGCCATTACAAGCGTGGCTTCTTCGAAGATCCAGAAGGCGGTGCTGGAGTAACATCATAAACAACAGTAGAAACATGAGTAGCAGAAGAGGAACTCTTAATCAAGGATACTCTAGGTGCAGAAGGCTGAGCAAAAGCAGAGCCGAGGTACTTCTTCAGACGAGCACCATTCACCTTGAAGACCTCTTTAGACTTGTTCTCTAGCTCGTAAGCATCATAGGAAGTGACTCCCACAACCTTAAATGGGTCAGCCCAGTGGGACTTGAGCTTTCCAGGAAAGAGACGAAGTCTAGAGTTATACAGCAACACGTAATCACCAACTCTGAAATCTCTCATCATGATCATCTGGTCATGAATCCTCTTAGAACACTCCTTGTAGATTCTAGAGCTGTATAAGCTTGCTCCCTTAATTCCTCCAACTCAGACAATTGAAACTTTCGCTTCTCACCAGCAGCATTCAGATCAAAGTTAAAGCTTTCAGAGCCCAATAAGCTTTATGCTCTAGCTCAACTGGGAGATGGCAAAACTTCCCATACACCAGCTTAAAAGGAGACATCCCAATGGGAGTCTTGAATACAGTTCGGTAAGCCCACAGAGCGTCATCAAGCTTGACAGACCAATCCTTCCTGGAGGAGTTGACTGTCTTTTGAAGAATCCATTTTAACTCTCGGTCACTCACTTCTGCTTGACCATTAGTTTAGGGATGATATGGCAAAGCAACCTTATGAGTCACCCCATAATTAGACATCAAGGAATCAAAGGCCCTGTTGCAAAAGTGAGAACCACCATCACTGATGATAGCTTTGGGCACTCGAAATCGAGTAAAGATGTTCTTCTTCAGAAATTTGACCACAGTTTTAGTGTTAGCAGAAGGGCAGGGGATTGCTTCAACCCACTTGGAAACATAATCTACACCAACAAGGATGTAGTGGTTTCCATGAGAAGAAGGAAATGGGCCAGCGAAGTCAATACCCCAAACATCAAACAACTCAACTTCAAGAATTACTTTTTGAGGCATCTCATGCCTTCTTGAAATGTTTCCCATCCTCTGACAATAATCGCAGTGAGAGCAGAAGCGGTGGACATCCTTATGTAGAGTGGGCCAATAGAAACCACACTCTAACACCTTAGTAGTTGTCCTGGTGGGACCATGGTGTCCACCTGCCTCTCGAGAATGGAAGAACTCAATCACACTTTCGATCTCTTCATCGGAAAGACACCTTCTAATCAAACCATCAGCGCAAACCCTAAAGAGATAAGGGTCCTCCCAAACATAATGATGAGCTTCAGACAAAAATTTCTTCCTCCGGTTGTAGCTTAGATCATGAGGAATCAAACCAAAGGCAAGATAGTTAGCCAGGTCAGCATACCATGGCTCTTGAACTTTCCTAATCACAAAGACTGTCTCATCAGGGAAGAATTAATTTATGGGAACCCCATCATCTGGAGTCTCAAGCCTAGACAGATGATATACAACTCCATTCTGCTTTCCTTTCTTATCAACAACTGCCAAGTCGAATTCTTGGAGGAGCAAGATCCATCTCAGGAGTCTGGGCTTAGAGTCGTTCTTTTGGAAGAGGTACTTCAATGCAGAGTGGTCGGTGTGGACAATGACCTTACTTCCTAGTAGATATGGCCTAAACATATCAAGAGCAAACACCACAACAAGTAACTCCTTTTCAGTAGTGGTGTAATTCTTTTGAGCTTCAGATAGAGCCTTACTTGCATAAGTGATAACCCTCAGAATCCTGTCCTTCCGCACCAACAACATAATCACTGGCATCTATTATGATCTCAAAAGGAAGAGACCAATCAGGAGGAACCACAATAGGAGCATAAATGAGAGCATAAATGAGCTTACTCTTGATAGTTAGAAAGGCTTTCAAACACTCATCTGAGAATTGAAATTTCACATCTTTCTATAGAAGATCAGACAAGGGCTTGGCAATTTTGGAAAAGTCCTGGATGAACCTCCTATAGAACCCTACGTGACCCAGAAAAGATCTAACACCCTTAACTGAAGTGGGAGGAGGCAACTTCTCAATGACCTCCACCTTAGCCTTATCCACTTGAATACCATCTTTGAAGACCCTGTGACCAAGCACAATACCTTCCTATACAATGAAATGGCACTTCTCCCAATTCAAAACCATATGGGTCTCCTCACACCGGCCTAGTATCTGATCCAGCTGATCAAAACACACATCCAAACTCTGGCCATACACAGAAAAGTCATCCATGAAAACTTCTATGCTCTTCTCAATAAAATCATTAAAGATCGCCATCATACATCTTGGAAATGTAGCAGGAGCATTACAAAGACCAAAGGGCATCCTTCTATATGCAAAAGTACCATAAGGACAGGTGAAGGTGGTCTTCTTCTGATCCTCTAGCGTGATGGGAATCTGAAAATAACCACTATACCCATCAAGGAAGCAGTAGAACTCTTGCCCAACTAGCCGCTCTAACATCTGATCAATAAATGGTAGCGGGATGTGATCCTTCCTTGTGGCATCATTCAAGCACCGGTAATCGATACACATCCTCCAACCAGTGGTTTGCCTCTGAGGCACCAATTCACCTTTTTCATTGGGCACTGCAACTATTCCCCCTTTCTTGGGAACAACTTGCACAGGAGAAACCTAGTGGCTATTAGAGATGGGATAAATGATACCTCCATCCAGAAGCTTCAGAACTTCAGCTTTTACTACTTCTTTCAGATTTGGATTCAATCTCCTCTAGGGCTGCCTCACTGGCTTGACACTGTCTTCCATGTAAATTCGATGAGTGCAGAACCCTGGACTGATCCCTTTTATGTCTACCACCGACCACCCCAAAGCTCCCTTGTGCCTTCTTAACACCTCTAGAAGTCTGCTTTCCTGCGAAACAGACAAAGATGAAGAAATAATAACAGGCAGGGTGCTACCCTCTGCCAAGAAATCATACTTAAGATTTGAAGGGAGAGTTTTGAGTTCAAGAGTAGGGGGCTTCTCTACTGAAGGAATGAGCCTCTGAGTAGGCCTGTCCAGTGGCTCCACAGGAGGAGCATAAGGGCGAAAGTAGGATCGACCGTGGTTGAGCTCCTGAACAACAGTAGCTACCTCAGTGCTCTCCTTATCATCCTCAATTGAGTGGCATAAAACTTGCTCTAGTAAATTAGAATTCTCAAGTAAGAAAGAAGAGTCATCAGCATTCTTAGCAACACAAGCATCATAATCATCAGAACAATCAACGTCAACTGAAAGCACAACATGAGAAGAAGCATTTGTTCTCATCATCTTAGTGATATCAAAACTAAGTTCCTCATTATTAAACTTAAGAATGATCTTTCCCTTGTCAACATCAATGACAGTTTTAGTAGTTCACAGGAAAGGTCTACCCAAAATCAATGGTACTTCAACATCCTCATCCATATTAAGAATGACAAAATCAGCAGGGAAGAAGAAGTTACCAACACCTACCACAACATTCTCAACCATACCTCGAGGTTTGATTGAAGAACGATCAGCTAATTGCAAGTTAAAATGAATCGGAACAAGCTCACCAGCATGAAGCTTCTTGAACATTGAATAAGGCATCCAATTTATACTCGCTCCTAGATCGCAGAGTCCAAAACCACAGTCCATGTCTCCAATGGTGCAAGGGATAATGGGCTGCCCTGGATCTCCACACTTACGAGGAAGCTTCTGCTAGATGGTTGTAGAGCATGTCTCTGTCAGCTGAACGATCTCACTCTCCTTAAACTTCCGCTTGTTAGAAATCAAATCCTTCACAAAGCGAGTATAATTAGGCATCTGCTTGATAGCATCAATCAAAGGAATATTGATAGTAAGCTTAGAAAACACATTCAATAATTTCCCAAATTGATCATCTAGTTCTTTATCTTTCAATCTATTAGGAAAAGGAAGTTCCTTAGGAACCACTTTACCCTTGGAATTTTTAGCAATTATAGTATGAGAAGGGGAAGAGATAGGAGCCTGGGTCTCCTCAGAAATCACCTCAGGAGGGGCTGGAGGCCCTGACGGTGCACCAGTGATCGAAGAAAGAAGACCGGTCTCCTCACCAGTTTGGTCCTCGGCCACTTGATCTTTATTTATTAGCTGCTTGCCACTTCGAAGACTAACTCCCTGACAAACCTCTGCTTCATCAACATCTAGGACAGTCACTGCCTTCATCTGATTCTTTGGATTGGGATCCGATTGAGAAGGTAATGAACTAAGAGTCCTTTGATTCAATAACAACTGAGTCAGCTGTGCCATGTGCCGCTCAAGCTTCTGCTGACCTACAGTCAGATTCTGATTGGTAATCATCTGCTGGTCATACTGACTCTGCTGCTTGGCTTCCAATCTAGCCAAAAATCTGCAAGATTAGAAGTATTTGAAGAAGAAGGAGGGCTTGATTGTTGAAACTGAGATTGCTGATTTTGATTGTAGGAAGGCCGAGAAAAACCAGGAGGCACTCCTTGAGTAGGCTGCTGAGGCCTCATCTGATATGAGTTCAAGGCATTATTGGGGTTGCCATACCTCAAGTTCGGATGCTGATTCTCAACCCAAGGCTGCCTATTGAAAGATTGACCCACAACATTTGCTTCTTCATTTTGTCGTATCTCAGCTATCTCTGGGCATGATTCAAATTCATGTGGTCCACCACACTGACAACAACATAAATCATTGGAGCTAGAAAATACCTGCTTCATAGAATGAGCAGAAGCTTTACCCATCGTGAGCTGCTCCAACATCTTCAACATGTGGCTCATGGTAGTCTCTGATTGAGCCTGCTTCGCATCCATCTGTCTAGAAAAGGGTCTACAATCCTGGATGAACTAGAACCCACTGAGTAAACTCTACCACCACTGGAGCTCCACTGTCTCAACTCTTCACAGTATGAATCCATAGCAGCCATAAACTCCTCTCCATTCTTAGCTAGCAAGTTACCACCCAAGGCCGAATGCACCTCACCCTCATTCTCATCTCTAAGCCCATGGAAGAAACCAAGTGGTAGAGAGGTAGTGTCTTGTCCATGGTGAGGGCACTGTCACAGAAGCTCCTTGAAACGGTCCCAAGCTTCACAGACTGTCTCAGATCCTGACTGCTTGAAGGTCATCAACCCAGTAATCAACTGGCGAGTTCTTAAGATAGGCAAGTACTTCTCATAAAATTTCTCTGTCATCTGATCCCAAGAAGTGATAATGCCTGGAGGCAAACGATGATACCATTTAGATGCCTCCCCTGAAAGGATGTTCAAAAATAAGCACAACCTCGCATACTCCTCCAAACCAGGAACAAGACCTAGAGTGTCCAGATGAACCAAGAACCGGTGCACATGGTCTAACGCATCTGTAGGGTTTGCTCCAAAGAAACACCTAGCTGGATGATTAGGCACAGCAGTCGATTGATGTGAGGGCTTCAGCTTTTGCCACTCAGCAAGCAACTCAGCGGTCAACTGTGGCAGAACAACAGGGCTCCCTCTCGGAGTAGTAGGCGGTCTATTGATTGTACCCACCATAGCATTATTCTGGCCATTCTCAGTTTGAGGAATATTATCAGCCATGTCGAAATCTAGCTGCCTTCTCGCTCCGAGAGCCTGGAGGAAAGTCCTTTCAATCTCAGGATCAAAATTTGCTTCAGGAGGACCAAAGGAACGCGTTCTGCGCATCCACTAGGTACCTACAATACCAAAGAAGATAGAAACAAAAAGGGAAATTGAAATTAGAACTAAATAAAGCAAGAAAACAATAAAAACAAAAATTAACGAAATAGCTAAAACAAACAAACTCAAAATAAATTGAAAATAAAATAAAATTAAAATTAAACAAAACAAAACAACTGACAACCAAAGTCAAGGACTAGACAAAAGTCAAGTCCCCGGCAACGGCGCCAATTTGCAAATAGGCGAATGGGAGACAAATAGAAATAACTAAGAAAATTATCCTAGAAAATCTATAAATGCCCACGGGTTGCAAAATAAATCCCGGTCAATGAGTATAGTGAACTATAAGCTACCTGGGTCGAATCCACGGGGACTTTGTGATTAAATCTAATCCTAGGAAAACAGCAAAATGGAAGGGTTGTCGGTTGTTTTGGTTTTGTGAATTAAAATAACGAGAAAGCTAGTAAATTATTGAGCAAATAAATTCAATGAAAACTATGTGCGAAATGGAACTCCGGGTCAGGGTATCTTTTTCGACTGTCAGATTATGCAATTCCTACTGGTTAATTTGAGAAGTCGACTGGCAAAATTCCTAAAACTTTTCTAGAGACTAAATCCTAGCCTCAACAACTCGCCTAGCAGAACGTACTAAATCTAATCAAGATTTAGCACAACACGAATAGACGGAATGAGCACAAGAAATTTTTTTTACACTTGAGGGAAAATCTAACCTATCCAGTATAATTTCCACAAGTTTACAGGTTAATCGACCATTCCATTTATCACAAATCTCGCTCAAAACGGAATTCGTAAGCAATAAAAAAATTAGCTACTTTTATTGAAAGCGTAAAAGATAACTTAACCTGCAACAATCGACAAGAATCTCAAACCAACGAGTAGCAGAAATTATAGAGTCATAACAGTCAGATAACCATCCCCAGAGTTTAAATCTCCTAGCCTAGCATAACTGAAGATCGAATACAAGAAGAGAGAGTAGAAATCATCTCGATATTAGTTCTGAAATTTTCCAGATGGAAGGTTGAGCAGATGAACAAATTCGGAGCAGAAATCTTCTCCTCCGGTGTAGAAAAGGATTACCCGACGCTGCTCCGGTCTTCAAAATGCCTCACGTATCTGATTTCTGAATCCCCTCAATGTCTCTCGTGGCTGCTCCTTTAAAATAGAAAGGAAAATTACATCCCCCACCCATGACATTTGGTGAAATTCCACACCCCACCCACGAGGTTTCAAAAATTACTTTGCCCACCCATGAAGGTTCCTCTATTTTACATCCGACAACTTTTCTAATATTTGATCAACTTAAAAGATGCTTAAATGTTGTCCAAAATTGATGAAACTTTACATGAACAATGCTAAGGTATTATATTTTTGTCCAATGCCAAATCCAAAGTTTTTTAAGCTCATATATGACCTGTGGGACCCAATGAAAACACGTTGACATGTCATATGTTTCATTGGATCCCACAGATCACATATGAGCTTTAAAAACTTTGGATTTCACGCTAGACCAAAATATAGCTCCTTAGCATCGTTCATGTAAAGTTTCATCAATTTTGGACAACATTTAAGCATCTTTTAAGTTGATCAAATATTAAATAAGTTGTCGGATGTAAATAGAGTAAACCACATAGGTGGGCAAAGTAATTTTTGAAACCTCGTGGGTAGAGCTGTCAAAATTTGACCCAACCCGAAAACCCGACCGTTTTATCTGAACCTGAAACCCGATTGAAACCAGAAAATATTTAAATGTAATAAACCTGAAACCCGATTGGGTAAAACCCAAAATGACCCGAACCCGAAATGACCCGAAAAAATTATAACCCGAAATCGACCCGAACCCGAAATGACCTGAAATAGTAGTAATAAAAAATTAGCCAAACTCGAATAACATGAAATAATAGTGACCATAAATTGTCCTAAACCTGAATGACCCAAATAAATATGACAAAAAACTATATTCAAACTTAGTATATCCGAATAAAATTCAGAATAGGCATTGTATTGAAAGTTCTGTAATCTATATGTTGTATATTCTTATAGAATATTAGGTATATATTTATATTATATTTTTTTCAAAAAATATTAACTATGACCCGAAATAACCAAAACCCGGTTCTATCTGACACTATTACAACCCGAACCCGAAATGACCCGAAAGTTTAATGACCCGAACGGATATTGACCCGAAACGATATGACCCAAAACCCGAACGGATAACCCGTTTGACAGGCCTACTCGTGGGTGGAGTGTATCACCAAACGTCATGGGTGGGGGATGTAATTTCCCCAAAATAGAATTTTTGGACATAAAATACACACGTCCGGCTCATCTGTCCGGGTGGGAGAACCGAACGTGAGATAGAGTTGTCAGGCGAGTTTTCTAGCCTTGTGAGACGTCTGGACCTCCTGTCCGGGTCAGTTGGCTGGACGCGTGGGCTGGACGGCTGTATATTAAGAATTATCGACGCTGCACTCGTGGTCGTAAATATAGCCGTCCTTCTTAGCACGTCCGGGTCACAGGGTCTGACACATCATCCGGACACATGATAGATTCGAAAAGCAGCATTCTGGGTGCGTCCAGGTCTCTGTCCAGATCAATTAGCCGGATAGGAACAACGCGTCCGGGTCACTTAGCCGGACATAGATCCGGACGTGTGTAAAAAATTCAATTTTGAGGTGTCCGGACCATAGGGTCGGACGTAGATCTGGACATGTGTATATTTGTGTTCCTTTTCTCCGCAAACTTCAACAGGGTCCAGATTCTTCGTTTGAGCTCCGATTTGTTCCCCGTTTGCGGTGTTGGAAAGCTCTTGAAGAGAACTATGCATTTTCACCATCATTTCCTGCTTTTAACATATAAATGGGAATCAGTTATTGCCTAAAGTAAGAATTAGGAAAAACATAGGATAAGTGTGAGAAAGCGCCCAAAAGGTTGCATAAAATAAGAATTTAGCACCAATAAAACCATGCTGATTTCACACTTATCAGTTAATTAGTTGTAACAGTTATAACTTGTGAGCCATTATTATACGGTTGTTACAAGGTTAACGTTGAGATAAGTAAAGGGTTTAGATCTAGCACTATAAATAGATCTAGTAACCAGTAGCTTAGGATCATCCCAACTTGTGGGGATCAATCCAAGAGAGTCAAGGGTGGTTCTATGGGAACTCAAAGGGACTCGGGTAAAAACACCAAGGGAAACACAGGTTGATGAGTTGGTTGGGTAATCCTCATGTAAACTTGTAATCCTCATCTTCTTAATGAAAGTTGTTATATCTCCTCCCATGGACGTAGGTCATGTTTGGACCGAACCACATATATCCTTGTGTCACTAGTTTATCATTATATTATCTTGTGATTTTTTCTTCTTCGGTAACCATGTCGATCTCACCAAGATCCTGGGGAAATGGGCCCGTAATCCTAACAGAATTAAATAAAGTATGATTAAGTTTATTGTAAGCTGGGGAATTTCATTATGTAACATTAAAACATTAAGACTTAATGTCATTGTATAAGGAGTTACATAAAATATTAGAATTATATAATTTAGGGAATTATATTATGGGATATATATAGTAGTGTTGACTTGTATAAGTTGACCAAGTCAACCAAATTGACCAAAAGGGTCAAGTTGACTAACTCACAATATAAGTGGGAATTTAAATGCCAAAGGCTATAAATACTTAAAGGTCAATGATTTTAAATATCATATAGTAACAATGTTATATGAATATGTATATATACATATATACAAATATACACAAATATATATATTCAAGGATAAAAGAGTTGATATATATATATATATGAGAATTAAATCCTAAGTTGTAACATAATACAACATGTTAACTACTAACATACTTAATGGATTAAATAACTAATCCCGAATTTGTTTAAAAACTTGAGTAACGATGATTGATTAATCATGGGGTAAATACTTGGGGATGAGTGATTACTCGGAGTACCGGATCATACTAAATCATAGTGAGTGCATTAGAGGACGTGCATTTTAGGACGGACTCGGGATTAGGACGTCTGCTCTTCTTACCATCAATGAACGGTATGTTATTGTGTGGTCCGATTGCTCCCGAGGATTAACTTGGGTTCAAATATTATTGTGTGATGTTTGCTAAGAGCGATATGTGTGATTATATAGTAGCTATGATTATGTGAATTAAATGCCTGTCTATCTCGCGTTTATATTGAGCGCGAACGTCTTTCGGACTGAGACAATGTCTAAGTAAACTCGAATTGAGTTACGATTATCGACTAAAGGAATATTGCTCACATACGATTAATGAGATACATCACATTATCCTAAATCATTCTAAGTAATTAATTTAGTTAGAGAAACGGTAATACCTTTCTCATGAGCACATGTATTCGAACATGAAGTTGACCTAGATGACTTCTAGGAAATGTGTAAGACCTAAAAGACAACTACATTGATAATACATTCACTATAACACCTAGGGTTGAACCTTAGGCAAGAAGATTAGGAGAACTTAATTTTATAGTGAAAGATTAGTAATTATAGGAAATCCAGGGAATCCAAGTTGCACATTGTGATCACAATAGAGCGGATGACTGTTACAGGTGTAACACCCCAACCGTAAATTTCATACTTAACGATTAAATTGCAGCGGAAGACATTACATTAACAGAAACAAAAGGGGTGGTGTTACACGCCGTTAGCCACCCACGTGGCTAACAAGGCTGTTACGTACAAATGTATCGGTCTGATTATAAGAATCCCGAGCATAATTACAACCTTCCAAACTTACTTTCCAAAAATCACAATATACCGAGTGTTTAAGTACAAAAATCACCATTCTATTCTAACTCCACCAAAATAAACAACCTCCAGCATAACAAAAACAACTCGGGTTCAATATCCAAAAATAACAAAGTGTATCCTTGTACTCCATGTTATAGCGAGTCCGCTTCTTCGATCATTCTTTTGAAATAAAATATGGTGCCCCAAAGGGCCTCAGCAACCCTTGGCTGGTATGATTAACGTGCAGCCCGTCGGCTACCGGGATACACACAACTACTTCACATAATAAGCATGGGGTTCATTTTAACAAACATCATACATAAACATAGCAACATTCATTGCATAACAACAACATACATACAACATAAACAGGAATGAACTGCTTGAGGAAATGAACCAAGTAAAAGTTAGCCAAATTTGGAGAGTGTAACACCCCTACTGCGCACTTAACATTAGACGAAATCGCAGCGGAAAAATAACTAAACAATAACTAAACGATTCGGTGCTACAACGCCGTCAACCACCCACGTGGTTAACAAGACAGAATAAATACAAGTGTACCGGTCTGATGATCAGACTCCCGAGCATTAGGTACTAACATCAACCATATATACATAACCAACATACCGAGTATTTAATACAAACTGTCACTGTATACTATACATACGACTCCACTGTCATCTGTAGCACGAACAGTACCAAAATATAATGCCACGGGAGCACAGGCGCATCCCGGGCTCAACATCCAAAATAACCAAAAGTACATCTGCAGCCTAGAATCTACAGCCACTCTGCTTCCTCGATCCTCATCCTGCAGTAAAAATATGGAGCCCCCGAGGGGGTCAGCAACCCTTAGCTGGTATGGTTAACGTGCAGCCCATCGGCTACCGGGATACGCGCAACTAATTGTCATGATGACACGGCATTCATTTTAAACATAACATAACATATGGCATAGCAACATTATTGCATAGCACAACATCACATACACAGTGGATACTCTTTCCACAATAACAAACCAAGAAGGTTAAACAACATAAGAAGCCTAGAGAATGGTTCACTCTCATGTTAAGCTTGTTACACACACTCATTACCGTTCTGTTATTCGAACGAGTAACTTAAGTCACAGATGGTTCGGATATTGTGACCCGAACACACCACACAAACACATGTTCCCACTAAACCGATCATAAGTCAAAATAGGTAAGCTTTGGAGGAAGCTAGCGGGAGATTGAACGCCAAATTAAGGAGAACAATCTTAACAACATAAGATTCGAATCTGATTCAGATATCTACTCTTAAACTTACATGCATGACCGGACAACCGGATTCCTCACTTCCCAGTTACACTTGTTAGAAGTTCAACAGTGGAACTTAACAAACAATTCACAACAAGTGGTAAGTCATGTTAGACACACACAAGGGAAATGAGTCACATCATAACATCACAATAATATGAACAACTGTAAACTCATTACATGATTAAGTCTTGTAACGTCATAAACACACAGAAAAACAAACAACACATAAGCCGGTGTAAACCGGTAGGCAACAGACTGCAAGAAAACCATACCTTGGTCATTGCTTCGATTGATTTCCACCGTAGGTCACTCCTATACATGTTTAAGAATGTCGGTTAATTACTTACTTAACTTCAAATTTACTAAATGTTTAACATGATTATATGACATGTTTTAATGCCCAACTTATCCTTGATTACCTACATTATACCCCCTTGGGTTTATTACTTAAACCATACTTTTATGTTGTTTTTTTTTTGTTAAGTTTTGGTCAGTCCGACCCACCGTCCGACCCAACCATCTGGGTCAGACCCTTCCAGTAACTTTCAGATTTGAAAAATTCTACTTCGTCCGACCCATGTCCGACCCAACCAACTAGGCCGGACCATTCCAGAAATTTTACCGTCTTTTAAACACACCTGTCCGACCCCTGTCCTACCCAAGTCCTCTGGGTCGGACCGTTCCAGAACCATTCACTGGCGTCTAACAGAGGCCATCCAACCCAAACTTGGATCGGACCCCTGGGTCGGACGCCACCAGAACATGCCCAAACATTGTCAAATCTTCACTAAACTTTCCTCAAGCCTTCTAATGTTTTCCAACACACTTGGCACACTTATTCTCTCATAAACATCCATAAAACTCATTTCTTTCTCCTTATACACTTACTCATTTCTTACCAAAATTCCTAACACTTATAATGTTTTCTCCTTAGGTTTCTAAGTGGTGTTTCATACCTATGATAACCACTATGCCAATAATGTTTCCTCACCTCTACTACATCATCTCCCAAGCATCTTTACTTCCTAACCAATTCCTTAAACATCTCTACAAGTCTATAGTTTCTTCATGCAATACATTACTTCTCCCTTATTCACCAACATTGCACAAGTCCTAAACACAATCTCACCATGATCTTGAAGTGTCCCAAAACATTCTTTTGCATTCTAAATCCTCTAGAATAATGCTTAAGTCCCATTTACACCTAAAAACACCATAATGCATGTTCCTTTCACTAGTTGAACACTTAACCATTCTAAACATTTCCTAACTTACCAAACTCATTTTAATCCCTTAGAACTTCTTGTTTATTACCTAAATTTTTACATGAACTCTCCTAGAACATTACTAAACCAAAACACATTGTTTTCACCATTAAACAATCAAGAACACTAAAATCCATCAAACACATTCTTATACACAAACTTCACTCATTTAGCACTACATCACAATATAGTGCATAATTTAAATTGCTTGGCACTTAGGCCCTTAAATAACATGGCTCTTAGGCCCTTAAGATGCATAAATCATAAACACTGAATTTCCACAATATATTTGCCTTTGACCTGCAAATACACTCAACATCACATATGCCTTTTAATAAGCCTTTGAGAACATTTTACTAAGTCATTCACCATTGGCTCCTTAGATCATTTTAACAAGCAATATAAGCTCATTTCTCCTAAGACTTTAAACCACATTAGGTTAGCACATTTACCTCATTTCCTCACAACTTCGTTCTTGTTTCCTTGACTAAATCGGCAAGGCTTTTAGTTGCTTGTCAACTTCTAAACATTATACAAATGATAAAATGAGTATACAAGCTTTATGCTTCATCTCATTGTAAACCCTAGATTATACATTGTTTTAAAAACATTAAGATAGTTGTTTTACCTTAGAACTTGAAGAGAGTTTGAATATATATCAAGAGAGGACTCCACCTAGTCCATGAAAGGTTGAAATTAAGCTAGAACAAAGCAACATAAGGACACCATTAAGGGTGATTTTCGGACAACACAAAAACATGAAGGAAACATCATTTTTCTTTGAGTTTCCTTACCTTGAAGCAAAGGAGAACAATAATATGTGAAAAGATGAGCTCAAACTCCTCCCATGGAGATTCTTCTTGGCACCAAAATGGAGCTCTTGAGATTTTGAAAGGATAGAATTGAAGAGCTTGATGAGAGGAAGAGAATGGTGGTCTTAGAATTTGATTTAGCAAAATGAGCTAGGAGATACAAGTGGTCAAAGATGGTATTGTGTGTGTACTATTGCAAACCGTGAATGGAGAGCAAGAAGAAGATAGAAGAGAGGTTGAAGACGTGTGAAATGAAGAGAAATGAGAGAATGAAGACTGGTTTTGCTTTTAGAGGATATTTAAGTGTTAAAGTAAATAGTAACTATTAGTCATCATTTGTTACTTAATAAACTAACATGAGTGGTGACTCATTACCATAAAAACCGGCCCCCTTTATGTTACTAAGGGCATTTTAGTCTTTGTTGGCCAATTTAATTACTTATACAAACATATGTTACAAACTAGCTTATTTAGTTACTATTCATAAAAACAAGGCACATAGATGTGAAATTTTTGATTTCCCATTGATATAGACTTCCAAATGTGATACTAAGTAGTACACATGTTAATTAAAGAGTAATGATGGACATTTAGCCATTCAAAACTCATTTACAAGACAATTTTTCAAAAATGTGCTTTAAGACTCCTTAAAGCACATTTTGTGTTTTAACTTGTTTTCAAGCTTGGTTTTCTTTGGTAATTGGTTTAATATGTTCATTAGTATATAAATAAGGTCTTGGTAAGCTCATTAGGTCTTACCCAAGCTTATCCCTAGCTTAGAACACATTTTAGCCCTAATTGACTTTAAGGCATTTATTTGTGTTTTCTATGGTTTAAATTGTTTACTAATGTTTCTAAGACTCCTTTTAGTCTTAATATACCATATTTAAATGTTTAAACAACATACTAAGGTTTGGGGTATTTCAGTGAGCCTAGAGAATGATTTCATTCTCATGTTAAGCTCGTTACATAACATGTTACTGTTCGGTTTGTTGAACGTTTAACTTACCCTAAGATGTGTTGAATATAGTGATCCAAGCACACCATACACAAATTCCCCCTAACCCCGAACTAAAGTCAAGGTAGGAGAGTCTCTTATTAGACTCATGGGAGATTGATTTCCAAGAAGGAAAACAACCAAAACACGGAGAGAGTCGAATCTGATTCAGATATCGACCCCCGTACATACACACATGACCGGACACCCGGATTCCTCACCCCCAAGGTATACATTGGTTAGAGTCAATCACATCATGTGAAATTATAGTCAATCAAGTTCGGTTAGTCACACCAGGGAGGTAAGATATAACCACACAGAACAAGCACTAATCGATAAACGAATAGCCGTAGTTAGAACGTTCCCGTAAGTTGGGATGTTAAACCGAATACAGTTCTCTTACGTGATCCTAGTGTTGGTTAACTAACGAGGTTAGCACGTATTTGAGGTTAGACGGTATCGGAACACACGCGCCACATAAAACAATAATTGTAAACTCATTTCATGCTTTAATCTTACAAGGTCATAAACATCAGAAAAATAAACAAACATACAAGCTGGTGTAAACCGGTAGCAAACAGACTGCAAGAAAACCATACCTTGGTCCTTGTTGCGTTCGTTGACGACCGAATGCAGCTCCTATACATAATTAGTCATGTTGGTTAATTACCGTATTTAACTTCTGAGTATCTAACTTACTTATATAATAGTTTTACTTTCACAATTACTACACTTGTTCACCCTCCTAATGGTCATTATAAGTCACCAAACATGTCCTAAACAATCATATAACATCAATACCTAACAATACCCATCATTAGACACCATTTACCAACTTAAAAACTGATTTTTAGTGTGGTCCGGGACTAGGTCCGGACCTATAGTCCCGGACCAGTTGTTTTCATGAGTTTCAGCCAGTTTTTTGTATAGGTCTAGGACTTTGTACTGGAGGTAGGTCCCGGACCAATGTTAAACTCCAATTTCGGCCTGATTTTTAGGGTGGTCCAGGACTTAATACAAGACCTAAGTCCCGGACCAATGTTACAGGCATTTTTCGGCAGTTTTTCGGTGCTGGTCCGTGACCTTTTCCTGGACCTAAGTCCCGGACCCTATTACACTTATGTCAATTTTGACATTTTCAATTGTTGTTCTAACTTGGTTTTCTCACTCTTTTCATTCCCCATCTTCATACATGATATCTAACATGTTCTAACACCAATACAACACCTTAAACTTGTATAATCCCTTACCTAAACTTGCTACTCAATTCTTGATTAAATTCACACAAATTTCCCACTCTCATCCTTCAAGAACTAAGACTTAGTTCTCCTAGGTTCTATGTTACAGATTTTACTCACAACTCTCACCCACTTACTAGTTCACAACTAATGCATCATTTCCACCTTAAGTTTCACTCATTTACCCACCTCTCATCTATCTAGTTTCCAAGTGATTTTATACTCTATTTGACCTCTCAAAATACCTAGTAGTTCCCTAGGTTGTTTCTACCTAGAAATGCACTTAAAACACTAAATTTCTATACCAATTTTGACATGCACCCCCCCCCCCCCACAATTTTAACATCCTCACACACATTATTCAGCTCATCTACATCAATTCAAAATCCACATACTTACTAACCACTAACAACACACTGTTTTCAACACATTTACAATAACAATCATCAAGATGCATTAACCTTAAATAACTTGGCTCTTAGGCCCTTAAATAACATGAATTAAACACTAAATTTCCCACATATAAATTCATCACCTGCATTAACACAATACACACAAGCACTCTGTTTTTACACTAACACAAACACAATTTCTAAAATATAAATGGGGTTATGATGCTAGACTAATGACCATGCCAAATGAAATAATAATGAGTATCAAGAGATAAATAAAGCTCTTGTAATAACCCTAAAACAAGAGGGTGTTTGGATGTTGAAATGAAGAGGATTTACCTTGTAACTTCTAAGGGGGTATTAGGCAATCAAAGATAGATATTCTCCAGCACTTTCTTGAATTCAAACAAGCTAGAATGAAGAGGAAACATGGGGTTCAAAATCTGGGCAAAACCGGTTACAAGAAAAACAAGGAACAAGAGGGTTTTGGAGTTTTTCTTACCATAGAACATACAAGGGGTTGTCTAGCTTCAAGAATGAGTGGGTTTTCCTCCAAAATGAGCTACAACCATGGAGTTCAAAATCATAATTTGGGGTTTTTGAAGGGTGGAAAATAATCTCCAAGGCAAGGTGAGTATTTTGGTGTATTTAGTTTTTAATTTTGACTTGATTTAATGGAGGAACAAGGAAGAAGAAGAGTAGAGCTGGTGAGGCTTCATGAAATCGCCATGGAAGAGGGAATGAGCAGAGAGAGGGCTGAAAAGAAGAAGAAATCAAGAGGGGAGAAGAGAATAGAGGAAAGAGAAATATGTGAGAGAGAAATAAAGTAAGTTGCTTTATGCTTTTGTCCTTTAGTGAGCAAATGTAGAATTAATAGGTAGAGAGGGGGGAACAAAACGTGGGTCACAAGGAGGAGAGGAGTTCAGACTTTATTTTACGAAAAAATAGGGAAGGGCATTGTGGTCATTAAGCAAATAACACCTCATAAGTCCCGTTTGGCACTAAACATCAATCCGGGACCGGTTTCTGGATTTTTCACGTTTTATTAATTTTAATGGTTCTAGACCTTGATTAATGTTTAATTATAGTCATATGATTGACTATAAATTTTTATTAGTCCATTAAACCCGTTTAAAATCACATTTCCCGGGTTTCTCGAAAAACGTGCTTTAAAGCTTGTTTTGCGTTTTGAATCCACTATTTGGATCCGTTTCCTTCGGGAATTTTTCCCACATGTTATTGGTGACTAACTAAGTCCTAGGAATCCATTTAGGACCATATTTAAGGTTATATACCTACTATAATTACATAACACACATTTTTACGTTTTGTGACTTTTACGTGTTTTCTTTTTCTTTTTGGTTTTTATTTCTTCACCAATGATATTAAAGACTTAATTAACCTTAGAATATAATAATTATATAATTAATTAACACATTAAGGTTTGGGGTATTTCAACAGGTCCACGTACATATATATTCCATTAGACCAGACTAATAATTGGACGAAGTCCCCACATAAAGGGGATGGCTTCAGCCATTGGTGACCCGCCATTAATAGGGGTAATAAGGAGGAATCAGAGTCCCCACGTTAAGGGGATGACTACTGTCGTTGGTGACTGGCCATTATTAGGGGTAAGTGGTTGAGGCATGTCGTCTCCTAACATGACGAATGACGATGATTAAGAGTTAAGTGAATGGAACAATTAGACAATTATCTAATCATTAGTACGAGACTCAATTAACTCTCATAAATGGATAATGAACCAAGAACCTTGAAGGCCGAATAAACGAGACCCATTCGAAAGAAATAATCCTCGTAACGTTATCTTGCACACTTGTTATTATTCTGCTTGTATACATGATTACATGTGGAATGATGTGTATTATATTGAATGAATTGTTGAGTGTTTAATTATAGCATTTAAATTTTTATTATATACATGTAAAACGGAATAGCATGTAATGAACCGCATGATAAGACGGTTAATTAACTTAAGGAATCTAAAGGATCATAAATATTACACTTTAGCATATTCAATGGTTGTGTTGAGCCTTTATGGCAAACATATTATAGGTGCTCAATCGAGACTGAAGCCGGAGTGTGGGATACTTTTGGGTAGTTAGTTATAAACTACTCTTTGAATATATTGTTGTATTATAATTTCGGATGTATGGATGTTGTATAAGATTTTGGATAATTAGACTGCTCACTAGTTGATGGATTTGGTATTGTGTAGTATGATATCTATCTCTTGGTCATCACAGTAGTTATTGTGTACGGTAATTGGATGCTTGGTTACTCACATGGGTGAGTAACGGCGGTGACACCTTAGTATTTAAGATCAAACGATTGGATTTACTTTCCACTACGACAGGTCATTGTATTATGCTAAGAACAACATTTAAGATGAGATTACGAGTTAGGGGTGTTACACTTTCTATTGCCTTGTCATGGTGTTGCTTATGAGTCCACCTCAACGGATAAGAGAAGAAACACTACTTTGTATCCTCTAGGTAAAGCATTTTACAATGAAACAAGAGCGGAGTTGGATGTAGAAATTGCAAGAATGGTCTATACTGGTGGTTTGTCATTCAACTTAGCCCGAAATCCTTATTTTAGGAAGGCGTTCACATTCGTTGCTAACCACAACTTAGGTGGTTATGTTTCTCCTGGCTAAACAAATTGAGAAACTTATTTTCTTGATCAAGAAATTTACATGTGTTAAGATTTCTAAAACCAATCAAGAAGACTTGGTCATAAAAGGGGGTGACTATTATGAGGATGGATGCAGTGATCCACAAAGAAGACCAATCATCAATTTTATGGCTACTACTGGAAATGGCCCCATGTTCTTGGTTGATTGCGAGGGTGAGATAAAGGATAATCATTACATTTACACTTTGATGTGGGAGGTTACTGACAATATTGGTCACCAAAATGTTGTTCAAATCGTCACCGGTAATGCCACAAACTGCAAAGAGGCGAAAGAAATAATTGCAGGCATATACCACAATATTTATTGGACACCTTGTGTGGTTCACACCCTTAACCTTGCCTTGAAACATATGATCACCTAACAATATCACGAGTAATGCTTTGGCGTATAGTGAGTGTCATTGGACAATCGAGGTTCGTGATGATGCTATAGTGATAAAGAATTTCATAATGACATATTCTATGTAATTGTCTATGTTTAACAAAATTTCTCCTCTTAAGTTGCTCTCAATTGTCGAAACTCATTTTGCTTGTACTATTATTATGTGTAAGAGGTTTAAGCTCATTTGACGCTCATTGGAGACAGTGATGATGAGTGATGAATGGTCAACATATTAGGAAGACTATTAAGGTGAGCTTGGGGCAAGATTTGTTAAAGAAAAAGTTTTAAGTGATGATTGGTGGGACAAGGTGAACTATGGTATTGAGTTCACCACTCCTATTTACCACATGATTAGAGTTTTTGACACCGACGAGCTATGCCTTCACTTAGTCTATAAGATGTGAGATTCTTTGATTGAAGAAGTCAAACGCAAGATCTACTCACATGAAGGTAGAGATCACGACGATGAAGTTCATTCTTTAAGGTGGTGCACATTATTCTTGTTGTACGATGGGCCAAAAGCAACATACCACTTCATTGTGTTGCCCATTCTTTGAATCCAAGGTAATGTTTCTTATCATTTCTTCATTCATTTGTGTTTTTCTTTATTATTTAGCGTATGCGCTTAATGTTTATACACAATTTGTAGGTTCTAGGTGATCTATGGCTTGAAGAGGATCTTAGTAGAATTCCTCCTCATATAGAAGCAGAGGTGTCCATCGAGAGAATGAGATATTTAAGAAGACTATATCCAAATGAAGAAGATTTCAACAAGGTGATTGATGAATATGCTTCTTTTTCATTTGCACAAGGAGTATTTGGAGACACAACATCTAGTTCTAGGAGGGGCACGACGGATTCGTTCACTTGGTGGCTTAACTTTGGTTCTCACACACCTATGCTTCAATCTTTGGCTCTTAAAGTCATTGGACAACCTACATCTTCTTCTTGTTGTGAAAGAAATTTGAGTACTTATAATTTTATTCATCCACATAAGAGGAATAAGTTAGCTTCTAAGCGAGTGGAAGATTTAGTCTTTGTCCACAACAACTTGCGTCTTCTTTCAAGAAATAATGAAGAGTATCACAACGATAAAATGAAGATGTGGGACGTGGTTGGAGATGCTTTGGGAGCATTGGAAGATGGTGGATACCTAGAGATTCCGAGCTTCCTCTTGATGAGCCGGTATTAGAGAATGTGTTTTTTCCAAGCTAGGTGAAGATAACATTGTAATTAAGATGTGGTTAGACCCATTATTTTTGGATATTTACTCATATGATAATAGGGTATAATGTATCTTTTTATTTAAGATGTGGTTGTAGACCAATTATTTTTGAATATTTACTCATATGATGGCAGGGTACAATGTATCTTTTTGAAACACCCCTAAACAAATAAACGCATAAAATCATAAACGAGTGAAGATTATCCGAGAATAACGTGTCATATAATTCGTGACATGTGATAATGCATGAACAATTAAATTAAGTACGGACATATATATGTCCGAGAACATGACAACGTGACATATTAATACAGTCGCGTATATATATATATACGTATATGAAAATACATATACACAACGTTACAATATTACAACGTGGTATATATAACAAATAACGTCGCAGGGGTACATATAACTAAAACGCGACAAAATAAAAAGGTTGACATGACAAAATAAGGTAGTCACGTATATAACTAATAACGCGACGTATGACGTAGTCGCACATATATATGTGTAACGAACAACGTATACATACTTATAAAAAATGGAGCAAAATGTACGCTCGCCGGGTTTTGAACCCGCTACCACTGGTTTCTCTACAGAGTGCCTTAACCGATTGAACTGTGTTTATATTCAGTAACAAACTGCACCTCCAGACATAAAAACGATAATATGTCATTAGACCCAACTACTATATCACCCACTAATCTAACTACTGTAAAGGAGGAAAAACATACTGTTGTAGCCTTTCTTGCTTTCCACTATCGACAAGCAGCACATCAATTCTTGCTTTGGTCTTGACATGCACACCCACGCACTCTTTTTTTTCATTTGTCTTGATCAGTACAACAGCACCAGGCTGTTCACTTGTGCCCCACTTCAACCCCATTCCACTTGATCCTTGTCGGCTCCAAGATCCACAACTATAGCAGAGGAGATTTGGTCCCCTTATTCTCTTGTTGTTACTTGCGCACGCCTTGGAAAAAAAGAGAGGAGACAATATTCCTCTGATCAAGTTTCGAACAGCACCAGGCATATATACACTAGTCTGCAACACAAACTCCACTTGCTTCTGTTACATGCGCATGCTCTGGGGAAGACACATTCCTCTGCCCAAGTCTTCTCGAGCAGCACACACACGACGGTGATTCAATCCAGCCACGGTAATCCCAGCCCAGTGAGAATAAACAAGCCATACTTTCATTCTCAAGACTCACGGTAATTTTTGCCAAATGCTAACTGGCAATAGGAACATATTATGCTCTGCGCCCCTGTTCCTCAAATTAGAACACCACTGCCTCTCTTTTGCTTCTTCTTCACAGAGAAGCTCAGAGACCTCTCCTTTCCTTGAAGAAAAACAACGCCTCCTCTCATTCTCTACTTATTTTGGTTGTTTTCTCTGGAAAACCAAACTGGCGAACAAACATACATCATCCTGTTTCTTCTTCGCTCCCTATCGGTACTAGCGAGCAAACATACCTGCTCTGCACCGATTTTCACTCCCTTCTGTTGCATAACCAGGAAACCACACATGCTCTGTCGCCTCAAGCTCATTCTCTCCTTGCACCTACACTCTTTTCATTCTGTCACAGTTTAACTAGCGAACAAGGTACATCCTTACTCTACCTATTCACTTCACGGTAAGCTGTATTCACTGAAAAACAAAAGAGGGAAGTACATGCTCAGTGCATTCCTCCATTCTTCTTCAAACTGCGCCTCTGATGTGTAGACTTTGGGGTGCCGCGTCTCTCACGCCAGATTGAAGGCAAGGTTAAAGACTAGCCTTCTTCATACTCTTCATATTCTCCTCGGTCTGTACTTCTTTCCATTCTCTTCATTCTCACCACAGCAATATGACAGTTTCTTTCCCTTGCGGTGGTGATTAGAACTCAGCCCAGCTCCAGCATTTCAGGGGACGCGACAAGGTCCACATCTATCCCTGTAGGTGACAGAAGACAAAGCCACAAAACACCATTTCAACCCTCCTTATTTCAGCTATTTTCCATGCTAAATACCGAGGTTTCCTCCCTTGTTTTAGTGCACCAGAGACTCACTGCAGTCCCTGCAGAAAACCTTCAAAGCGATGGTGAGTAAACTCAACAAAACAAGACTGTTGTAGCATTACTCTTCCTCATTTCTTTTCTGTACAAACGGTAGTTACTCCTTCCAACCTTCTCCATTCTGTTGCAGTGAAATCACCAAATCAAGAAGCTCTGCTAACTACAGGTGGAGCACAAGTACCGCACCAGAGCACACCATGGGACATGAAGACTAGGTAGACTCCCAACTAAACACGTGATTATACCGGCATGTTTTTCCCCTCGATTACCAAACAGCGAAAAAAAATATGCTAAAGATTTCCTCTGTTCCCAGTGTACTCAGGTTCACGTGAGTATCACAGTTAGTAAGTTCATTTCGTGACGGATAGGTACCGAGGATGTTAAGGGAAGCTCCAACCAAGGTACCCCTGTTCTCCTCTGCATGTTGTATGCGAAAGAAAAAAAAACTGTAACCAATTCTCCTAACCGTGTCAAATATACGCACACAACTAGGATGGGAAGGAAGGTATAGATGGAGTAAGTGCCGTGAAACTGGAAGAGAATCCCTGGAAGGTTTAACCAAGTTAACCTAGACTATATTCCCTACTAACACTTTAAACCTTACCAAACGTAAGTACTGTCTAAGAACAAAGAAAAGATGTATGTATATATGGGTACATATATGGGCGCGTTGTTGAACTGGCTAGTGCGTAGCAAACAATGAATACCTGCTGGGTTAACAAGCCTAAATACTCATGACTCACTTAAGCTAAATCACATGTGAAAACAGAAGAAAACCACCGAAAGGACCAAGTGGCAAATCTGTACAGAACAGTGGGGTATATACATGCATATGGGTAGTGTAGATCTTGATTAAGTGCAGGAAATCAATGGGTAAGTGCTGGGTAAATAAGCCTAGGTTGTTATGACTTGTTTAAGTCAAATTATGAGCCTGTAATATGGGAGAGAGAGGTTTAAAAATGTTGATTACCAATCTATAGAAAACCGAGAACACGCACAAGGCATATGTATAATTTGTGAACCTTAAATGTGTATAGAAACTAATAGTCAAGTGTAGGATTGGTAGGACTAGGAATTAATGACTTGGTTAAGCACATTATATAAGTTAAAGAGGAAAGGAAAAAGGAATTTAAAAATGTCACTAACAAACCGTACAGAACCGTAAATGATTATGTACAGCTAAGACATTTTAATGCCATTATATAAGTAACCTTATGTTATGTTTAAAGCCACATGGGAAGGATATTTTTGTTATGCTTATTTTGAGCCTTAAATATTGATATTAATTTTTAGAGTGTTTAAATGAATTATATAAAGATTATGGTGCAAAATATAATTTAGGGAATAAAACCACCAAGGATATTTTAGGTGGATATTAGCAAATATATGTGTAATGCTGAATTACAATTCGTACACAAATAACGGGTGTATATATATACGCATTAGTTTGAATTAATAATACGAAAGCTGTGATGGTTATAAATTAGGATGGGAAAAGAAAATAATAATAATTGATTAAGTGTATATGATTAACAATGCTAAAAAGGTGTGAGAAAAATGGTTTGGAAAGATTGAAGAAAATTTTGTATATACCGTGATGTTAGTATAATTTTAGTGATATTTGAATACTATTTTAAAGTAATTACTATGCTATTTTTTTAGGCCATATGTCTAAACCATGTAATATATATATAATTATTTTGGGATTTAGATAGTCACTATTAAATTTATGAGGTTATATGAAGCTCTGGTGGAAAAACTATGAATCGTAATTATAACTATTTGGGAACACCTTAGAGAATGTAGATATATTTATAAATTTGTTTATTGGCTCAAACAAATTTCTTTTTTTTAAAAAACGTATATATATATTTATATATGTATACTTTATATAAATAAGCAAATCAAAAATGAGGTCAAGGTGTGATCAGAGGAATATAAGGAATAAATAGTAACGATGACCGAAAGAAATAGTCCTTGGATTTTTATAAGTATAACATATGAATTTTATAAATAAAAGGAGTAATTTGTAAAACTAGGAAACTATGGAAGTATCTTCGTAGTCCAATCAAAATAGGTCAGAGAATAATCTAAGTGGTCAACCTTGACCACCTATGGAGGTTGACCAAAATAAAATGATGAGGATAATTATTCTAAGTATTCAAATTGATATTAAGTCAAAAAGAATAACAAAAATTATTAATACGGGAGTATATGTAATTATCGAAAAATTTGGGCATAAATGGAGATTTTAATGTTTGATGGGATTAGTATATAAACCTAGAAAGGTTTTGGAAACTTAAGTAATAATGTAAATCAATTATGAGGTATAATGTGAGGGTTAAATAATTAAAGTGTTGTTTATAAAGAAAGGGGCTATGGTGTGATTATGAGGAAAACATGGGTAAATGGTCAATTTAGATAAACTTGTTACATATTAGTATTCAAGAATACCCTAAAACATTAGTTAGAGGGCAGGACTTAGTTAACATGTAAAACGAGAATGTAAATGTCTAAGGAGTTGATAAAGTCTAAGATTAATACTTGGAAAGTTCTAAGGGTTAATATTAACTAAAACATTTTAAGATTCACTTGGGGAACAACACCCGATAAGTTGAGATAAACTAGGAAACGTTCACAATGGTCGTCACATGAAATCATAAACTGATATGTTGTTTCAATTAACGTTAGGACCGTAACGAACGCCAAGCGGGACCCCGTGTGTGAGGTGACTCTTGCTTCAATTAAGGTATGGACATGTGTGGTTCGTATGTTGCCGTGTTACACGGCTTGTTTGCTGTGTGCCTTGTGTGAAAATGACCATAAGATCAAAGCATGAAATTTGGATTGTTGCTTATCTTGCTCATATGATTGCTATATCTTCGTTGCATATTATTTGCGCGCACACAGTAGTTTAGTCCCTTCTCGTTTATGAAGCTTTGAGATGGAACTTGACGAACTACAAAAACAAAACAAAGGAACTATACAAAGAGAAAACTCCTCTCTAACTATAGAGGACCGCTAATGACACCCACTATGGTGTCGAGATTATAATGATAATGAAACGTAAAGTACCAACTGGTGAAACACGAGAATAACCCGGGAAGACAACAGCTCGGGTCGCGCGGTATGGATGATCGGGAGTTGGTATCTGCATCAGATCCTTCGACCGTCTATGGTGGAATATATTTTGGGGGTCCCTGGGTGACCCCGCTTTCTCAACACATCCTGGAGTCTAGAGGTGACTCCGCTTTCTCGACGCACAGCGTCGGGAATGGGGGATTGGCAATTGGCATTTGGTGGAGCATTTATCCTGGAGTCTAGAGACGACTCCGCTTTCTCGACGGATGACGCCGGGAATGGAGGAATTTGCTATGGAGGAGACATCCTCCAACGCGCGGTGATAAAAGAATTCATAAATAATCCTTAAAGATACGAGGAAAGATTGGCACCTACATGATATGGTCACGAGATCTAAGCTATATCCCCAGACCTGGTGCAAGGAAAGAGAAAGAAAATACACATCATGGGAACAAGAGAAAAGAAACGAAAACACACAACACTCGAATGATCCCATAGTGAGGATCATGGGTATAACATACCTACGCACACATTTTATTATTACATGATTGTTGTTGCTATGATGCCAGCATGTTTTGCTCGGTTGTTGTTGATAATGCTTTGCTACCTTTAAGTGTGTATGAAACCATGAAGTATTGTGGTTGCTTTACTGCTTTATTATAGCATGTAAATTGACTTAATAATATTCGACCAAGTAGTCGTGTAGCCCGACAACATACGGGCTACACACGTTCATACTCAGCGTAGTTTGCTGAGTCCTTCACAACCCAATTTTTACAGGTATTGAACTGGACGATAACGGAGCGTAGGCGGATGGCTACCATGGGGGTAGTCCATCAGGGCATAATTCTTGAGTTGTAGTAGTATGCTTGATGTATGGGTTGTTACTACACCCGGGATGTAATTTTCAGTTTATGATTTGGTAATACTGTTGTAGACACTCGGTATTCAGAATTGTATCTTGTATTGTATATGAGTTTTGGTTGAGGGCTGTTTCCAGTCATGCAGACCGTAACTTGGTGTTAGTGGTATGGTTGTGTCAACCACGTGGGTGGTTGGCGTCTGTGACACCCGAATGGAGTTTATACCGCTGCGTAGTTAACCGTGATGTTGTTTAGACACGACGTTTGTATTACTGGATGTTTTATTCGGGGGTGTTACACTTTTATTTAAGATGTAGTTGCAATGACATCTCTTTTGAACTTGTAAGTCAAATATTAAGAATTTATTCTATAATAGGTCTATTATCATCATTTTCGCTATATATACATTTATTATAATTTTATTGTCATTTCCGTTCGAGTAATGAAAGTGTCCGCGTTTCGGTGTAACATTAAGCCCATTAAGTTAGTAATACATTAATTTAATTAAGCATTTTTCTTGTTATATTTATATTATATTATATTAAAATAGTTTCATTTTTGAATATCGTCTGAATTTCAGCATTTTCTTTCGGTAAAAAAAAAAGAAGCCTACTAGTACAAAAATAATGGGTCAGACCACTAATTAATTATGCTGTTGATCATGTTTATAATAAACACATGGTTCTCCTCATCGGTCGGCCTACTGTTTTTTACAACCGCCGATGATAACGAGTTCGAAGGATTGCATAGGAAGTGCCGTTAGGGTAGGGAACAAAATGGAATTAGAAAAGATGGTAGATATAAGAAAAATGGAAAATGAAGTTAGAAAATATCTTTTAAAAAATGAATCAAAGTGAATTATGGAATTAATATGATTTTTTTTCTTCATTCTTTTAAAACAAACACAATAGTGGAAAAATCAACAATTTTTGACTACACCTACATGTTGTTATCTTTGATTATATTAACTGTATATGTGGACATACAAAACTGTACATCTGAACATACAAAACTATAAATTCCGTGTACAATGTACTTGAAAAATTATAATTTCAATATGTAATTAATTGTATAGTTTTTTCTTATGCAATAATGTACATATTTGCGTTGTTAGATAATAGCTAAATATGAGTATAGGCAAGAATTTGCATGGAAAAATAAAAAGGATTTGTGAGCACTTCCTAGTATTATTTTAATATCTCTATCATCCGATCAAATTCTTCACTATAATAACAAAAATACTTCAATCTTCTCTTTTTTTCGAGAACAACTATACTATCTTTGATTTTCTAAACTAAGTCGTAAAAAGTGAACTTCTGCCTGCATCCACATCCACAATGATAAAGAATTTTCAATTTTCAAAATTTTTTTTATTATAGTCTCACATAATCACTCATGTTTGCCTACATATATTTTTCATACTCTATACCTTCAACCTCATTTTTAAACTAGTAGTTGAATCAATTTTCATTGTGAATTAGTCAAAATTCAATAAGTAGTTTTTTTTTAAATTATTCCCTTCTCTTTCTAACACATAAAGTTGAATTATGGCTGCCCTAAATTACACCTACTTAAGCATAGTGCCAATTTTAGGAGTTCTTCAAACTAGACCATACCTTTAATATCCAAGAAATATGCATTGAAGAGGGATTATTTTTTATTCTAGTCATCCCAAGAGTGATTAACTGCCATGAGATAGAAATTTACATCCTAATATGAATTCAGAAACTCCCAAAATACATATTCGAATGTAAGGTCAATCTCATGGCTAGTAAATTTTTTTATAATTTAGGCGTAAAGCCAATATATTACTCAATAGTGCCTGGGAGACCAGGAGGACGGGTAAAATTGGGCCTCATTAAAACACAAATTCTGGGCTACACCTCACTGTAGCCATCATTGGCTACATCCAGGTACGCGCTCGACTCTCTTTTTTTTTCCTTTTTTTTTCCTTTTATTATTTCGGAACGCATGTGACGATTTTTTTTTCTTTTTCATTTTTTTTTCATTTTTTCTTTTTTATCATAAAACTTTTAAATTATTGTAACTTTTAATATATAGGTTTAAAATGAAAAAAATTATATCATTGTTCATATAAATTCAACCTCTTTAAAATAAGACCAATCATTGATATGTTTTGACATCTTTTTTTAAAAAAAATTACAAGTATATGATGATACACTGAAATGATAATATGATTCATTAAAATTGATATTATGATTCATTAATTAATAAGTGGTGAATTTGACGTTTTTAACTTTCCTAGGGTGGGTTTTTGGGTAGGGTAATCTATTTGGAATTTGTTTTGTACTTTATATTGTAGCAACTAACCCGACAGGTTTTTAGGGTTTGTGGTAGCGGGTTTAGGGTTGTTAGACCCTAAATCCGCCACTGTAAACCCTAAAAATGCCTTCAACGTTTTTAGCTATCCTAGGGTGGTTTTAGGGTGTTTTGGGGTAGGGTATCTATTTAGAAATCGTTCTATACTTTACATTGTAGCAACTAACTCGACAGGTTTTTAGGGTTTGTGATCACGGGTTTAGGGCCGCCACTACAAACCCCAAAAATGCCTTCGACGTTTTTTAGCTTTCCTAGGGTGAGTTTTAGGGTGTGTGGGGTTAGGGTAATCTATTTGAAAGCCGTTATATACTTTAATGTGAGAATGTACATATTTTAATGTAAGAATGTACATGTTTTAATGTGATGATGTACATGTTCAAATGTGAGAATATACATGTTCAATTATGAGAATGTATATGTTTTAATGAACATCTGTACATGTTTGTATGACCGTCTGTACAAGTGTTCTTCCTTATATGTACATGTTTTAATTTAAGGATGTACATATTTAATTATTCGTACAGGTTTATATGACTATCTATATGTTTTTAATGCGATGATGTACATGTTTTTAATGCGATGATGTACATGTTTTTACGTGAGGATGTACATGTTTTAGTCAACATTTGTACAGGTTTGTATGACCATCTGTACAAGTTTTCTTTTACGTTTTGTGCACTATACATGTAAAAATAATTTCTTTAAAGTTGTCAAAATATATTCATGACTGGTCTTGTTTTGAAGAGCTTGAATTTAGGTGAACAATGATATAATTTTTTTCATTTTGGACTTATATATTAAAAGTTATAACAATTTAAAGTTTTTGTGATAAAAAAAATAATAAAAATCTTTAAAAAAAATGAAAAAAAATACAAAACACTCAGCTCGGTCCTCCGGTTCTCTTCTGTATGTAGCTAGATACGTACATTAGGCTGTAGCCAAGACGTACTGCATTAAAATCCCCCTTAGTAAAACCCTGTGGGAAAAAACTAAAAAGGGAAAAAGAGTACCCACCACATCCAAATACATACCTAGAAACCTTCGAGTATGGGAAAACAAAGCTAACTACCCAAGTAGCCACACCAACTTGACAAACTAACCTTACTCCTAAAGATCCGTAACCCCAAACACGAGACCAACAATCAGCCCTCTAGCTCTCAAGAACCGTTAACCTAAATAAATGCTCTTCATTGCGTTTTTTTTTTAACATCGAAGATATGGTCTAGAGACTAGTCCCTCCATCCCAATCATCCCGTTGACTCTAACATACCTTTCACTTCGAAATAAGTTATAAATTTTTTAATTATGTGAACTAAATTCCATAGGTTGATTGTCCCTCTAAACTACTTTAAGAAGTTGAAGAACAAAGTGGAGGTCTGGTTTAGTACTTGAAATTTAGTTTAATTTTGCAACTATTCACCTATTAACTGTGGGATTTTCAAGCATCTTCTAGTCTTTTCCCATCTCTTCTCTCACAGAATAGAATAATTATAACACAACTATCCTGCGATTTAAATATGGCCGCCAGAGCCGAAATATTGCAAACAATCAACTAAGCTGATTGAAGTCGGTTTCAATTTCCTGTCCAGCAGGGTTTCCTCCCAAGGCCACCCGAAGCCCAACCCCTCGTCTTCGGCGCTGCATGCAACGCCTCAGTTTCTATCTAATCACTCTTGAGCTGTCAATGGCTCCCGATTATTATCACACGTTTCCTATCTCTCAAGGTTCCAAGTACCAATTACCAGCATGCAAATCATCATTAAACCTACACATAGCTTTGCATGCCCGTCTTTTTACCTGCTTTCCCCACTACATAAACCTATCTTCCGTTTCCGATTTACTCACGCTTGCTTCTACAAATCTTTTACTAAGCCAAACGCTACCACTGCTACTTTCATCTCTCGACCGCCTACTGCAATCTCACTCAAAAATTTATACACTTCCCCTAGTTAATTCCTTCAATATGGATGCTGCTCCGCCACCACCACCGGTTGAAGACCTGGCCTCTCACTGTGCACAACTCACTCTCACTACTGCGGAGGAAGAGACAGTCCAGGTTGATGATCTTCTTCAAGCTTCTACTGAGGCCCTGACTCAATGTTGTTTCCTGGGGAAATTACTGATGCCTCGACATGTGGATATCAAAGTCTTGGAAAAGACTCTTGCTCGAGCTTGGAAATGTGAATATACGATGCGGGTTCGTCAGCTTGAAGGTGGGCTTCTCTTGTTCAGGCTACCCGATGAAGCTTTTGTCAACTCCATCCTCTCTCGGGGGCCATGGACTCACGATGGTGGCCTTTTGGTACTTTCTGAAATTGATAAAGCCACTGCTCCCCGCGACCATGCGTTTCAATGGGTTCCGTTCTGGGTCCATGTACACGATGTGCCTTTCCAGTTCATGCATCATCTGTTTGCTAAGAGGATAGGGAATCAAATTGGCCACTTCCTGGAATACGCGGAGTTTGATCGTCGTCGGGCAAGTTCTTATATGCGTATCAAAGTAAATTTAGATGTCACAAGGCCACTTTTGCGTTTTACCTTTGTTCACTCTGAAGGAAGGAATTATATTTTACCTCTGACTTATGAAAAGTTACCAAACCTTTGCTTTCTGTGTGGTTTCTTCACGCACCTCCTGAGGGATTGTCCTTATCGTACCGATGCTACACAAGAGGAGTTAAACTATGGGGTGTGGTTGAAGGCGGGCACTGCTGGTGGCTCCAGGCCTACTTATGATGCGAGGGGTGAAGGATCTGCTAGACCACGTCGTTCAACTCCCCCACCTTGCCCGGATGTTGCTCTGGTTGTTCAAGATGATGTTACTGAAGCAGAAGCTGCTGCCCAAGGTCATGGACATACTGGAGGTGTGGTCGCTGAGCCGGGCCATGGGCATGGTGGAGCTAAGGTTCAGGTGGATATCAACGAAGATCCGATGCTGGAGGAAGGAGAGTTTACCCATTCACCAATGGTGTCTGATGGCCGCAAACGCAAGCTGAGTACTGTGCAATGTTCTTCCTCTGATTCAGAGCTGCGGGAGGTTCAGGCTATGGAGGAGATTACTAAACGTGGTAAAGGCGAAGCTGGAATATCAACTGCAACGGCGATGCTGGGGGAGACCCAGTATCGCCCAATATAATGTCTGTGTTGGTTGCGAATTGCAGAGGTTTGGGTGCACCTGCTGCTATTCGCTGGATTAAGGAGGTCATACATCATCAAGCACCGGTTTTTGTGTTCTTGACAGAAACGAAATTGTCAACTTTTGAGCTTAGGACCTTTGCTAGTTCTTTAAGACATTACAACTGGGTGGGTGGGGATAGTGAAGGTCGCAGTGCTGGTGTAGCTTTGTTTTGGTCGACCTCTCTTGATGTTTCAGTTCTTAGTGTTTCGAGTCGTCATGTTGATGTTGTTGTAGGTCCTCAGGGTGGTTTTCAGTGGCGTTTCTCGGGTCTGTATGGTTGGACTGATTGACGTTGTAAATGGAAAACATGGGATTTAGTTTGGTATCTTGCTACACAGTGGCACGGGCCATGGGTGTTGGGCGGTGATTTTAACGAGGTTTTATTTCACCATGAACATAAGGGCAGGGGCAAACAATCTGCTGCTCATATGTCTGCATTCCGTAATTGTTTACTTGACTGTGATCTTCAGGATCTGGGTTTTCGAGGCTCAAAATTCACATTCACAAACAAAACCAGAGATAATCGTCCAACCCATAGTCGTTTGGATCGCTTTGTATGTAATATGGCTTGGTTATCTGCTTTCCCACAGCTACAAATTTTCATCTTTCATGGGGTTATTCAGATCATAAACCCATTAAGTTGGTCTTGCATCCAATAAGACATCGAGGACACAAACCTTTTCGTTTCGAAAATTGTTGGGCCAGCCACCCACAATGCAAGCTTTTAGTCCAATCTGTTTGGCAGTCCACTGCATCTGGTTATTGTCACAAGGTTGCACGGTGTGGTCAGCAGTTGCGCACATGAGGGCGGAGGCAATACTGGGTGGAGAAACGCTTATTATATCAGACACAACAGGAGATTAATCGCCTTGCCTCAGCCGTGCCAACTACTACTCACATCTCTCGTTGGAATAATTTAAATAAGATTTATGATTCTCTGTTGATCAAAGAAGAAGTGCGCCTACAGCAGCGTTCTGGTCAACAGTGGTTACAAGCGGGGGATCGTAACTCAGCCTTCTTCTTTAGGAGATATAGAATGCGCAGTCGACGAAATTATATTGCTTCCTTGTCATCAGATACAGAGCCACCGCAATCATCATGGGTGGGCATTGAACGTGTTGCACGTCAGTTTTTTGAGGGTTTATTCACTTCCACATTTCCAGATCCAGACCATCACATTCAGGCTTGTATTGCCAACAGGGTTTCACAGGAACATTTTCAGGCCATGGGGCAACCGTATACAGGGGAAGAAGTGATCAAAGCATATAATCAAATGCATCCAGGGAAAGCACCTGGGCCTGATGGCATCAATGGAACTTTTTTGCACACCTATTGGCCAATCATCAGTGAAGACTTTTTGAGCACCTGTCTCAGTTTTCTCAATGATAATATAGCACCTCCATCTCTGAATGACACTCACATTGTTCTTATACCAAAATCATCAGGGGCTGCATCGATCACAAATTATAGGCCCATTTCTTTATGCAATACTATTTATCGGGTTATCTCAAAGACATTGGTTAATCGCATATCAGATGCTCTTCCTACGGTAATCTCCCATAACCAAGCTGCTTTTGTTCATAATCGTTTAATATCAGATCAGATTCTGTTGTCCCATGAAATATTGCACTCAATGCGACGTTCAGTAGCGAAGACTAAGGGACATTTTGCATACAAGGTGGACATGTCAAAGGCATTTGATCGATTAGAATGGAGTTTCATTCTGGATGTCCTTACCACCATGGGTTTTCATTCCTCTTGGGTCACACTAGTTCGTCAATGTATTACGACAGTCCGCACAGCTGTTATGATCAATGGGTATCCGGGACAGTTTTTCCAGCCTCAGCGGGGTCTTCGGCAAGGGGACCCTTTGTCGCCTATCCTATTTATCATATGCATTGAGGCATTAACTTCAACTCTTAATTTTGCCACAGAGGTTGGATTGTTTCAGCCTTTCACTATCTCTGGGCTTGATACTCCTATCTCTAATCTGTTATTTGCGGATGATATTGTTCTCTTTGGAGCGGCCACTGAATCCAATGCGGTAGCCTTACTGGACATTTTGGAAGCGTTCAAAGCTGCCTCAGGCCAATGTATCAATCCCAACAAGTCGGATGTGATGTTTTCCTCCGACTTACATCGCCATTTGAAGGAGTGTATTGCTGCAACGCTACAAGCAAAGCAAACGATGGATTTAGGGGTTTATCTTGGTTTCCCAAGTTCAGTTGGCAAAAACAAATGCTCAGTTTTTAGCTACATTAAGGATCGGGTTGCGAAACGAATACAAAGTTGGCCTCGCAAGACTTCTCAAGCTGGACACACCTTATTGGTTCAGGCGGTTTTGCAGGCTATTCCTTCGTATGCCATGTCCATTATTCAGCTCCCATGTTCGATCCTTAAGAAGATCCAACAAATGATTAATAATTTCTGGTGGGGGGTTCTAAGGATTCTCACGCAATTCATTGGACAAAGTGGTCCACAATGTGCAAGGATAAACGAGAGGGATGTCTGGGTTTCCGTGACTTGCGTTGTTTTAACCAAGCCCTCTTGGCTAAGCAGTTGTGGAGGATTTTAACAGAACCTTCCTCTCTCCTCTCCAGATTTTATCATGCGAAGTATATGCAGGGTTCTACTTGTTTCCAAGTTTAGTCGACTTCCTCATCTAGCCCAATTTGGAGAGCCTTACTAAATGTTCGTCATCTGTTGCAACTCGGTGGCCGCCGGGGAATTGTCACAGGCACTAATACAAAGCTCACAGACAGGTGGTTAAAAACCAAGGAGGGAGGGCAGCTTTTCCCATGGCGTCTCCCACCTCTGGTGCGTAGGTATGCGTCGGTAGCAACATTGATCACTCAGGAAAACACTTGGAATGAAGATTTACTGGCCTCATGGTGTGATGTTTCAGATATCGAGCATATTCTGGCCACTCCAATTGCTTCTTCCTCCTCTCAGCAGTCCACCGATGATTATTGGTATTGGGGTCTTTCTAAAACAGGAGCTTACACGGTATCATCGGCATATTGTGCGGCTTTAGCCCTCAAGCATGTTGTGTTTCCATCGTCATCACATCATGACGATCAAGCAAAGGTTTATACAAAAATATGGGGACTGCATGTCCCGCCCCGTCTTAAGTTGTTTACGTGGAAATTGGTTTCATCAAAGATTGCTTGCAAGATGGCTATTAAGGACAGAATACGCATTCATATCCCGACCCAGTGCGATATGTGTGGCTCCAATGAAACCATGATACATGTTTTTTATGCGTGCCCCAGTGTGCACATTCTTTGGCTTCAGTTTGGGTTTCGTTGGCCGTCTAATATTTCTACTGATCAAGCACTGCAGAATTGGTTTTTCCAATTTATCTTGGAGGAGCCCGCAAAGGAAGTGATGAGATATGTTTGTTTTTTCTGGAAACTTTGGTATGCAAGGTGTCAAGTTTCGCATGGTCGAGTTCGCCTCTTTGAGCAGGGATGGAGTCAAGCTGCTAGTTTTCTTCATCATTCCATGGCCCTTGATCATGCAAGCTCTCAGGCTTTGGAAGCCCATCGTGCGGCTAATCCCCTGTGGATGTGTAACACCCCATCCAACATTAACATACTTACAACAAACTGCAGCGGAAGAACAACCTCATCACATTACTTAACTCGTTGGTGTTACACGCCGTTAGCCACCCACGTGGCTAACAAGGCTAATACATACACAATGTACCGGTCTGATGGGCTAAATTCCCGAGCGACTACACATTACTATCCCTTTCCATTAACACAACAACAACATACACCTTCCAACTATACCGAGTATTTATAACTAATGCCGATAACAATTTCGGTCTTACTACACCTACTGTATATATACAACATAAATGATTACCCTTGTACAATGACTACCCCGTCCTACTCTCGAACGGCTTCCAGCACCTTGTACCTGAAATAAGAAAAGAAGAGAAAGGGTGGCCCCCAAGGGGCTCAGCACCTTTGCTGGTATGGTAATCCCGCAGCCCGCATGCTACCGGGCCACGCACAACTAATTGTCGTCTTAGCATGCGGTTGATTATATTTAAATCATGCATGTAACAGTAAACACACATCACATAACATTTCGCCTCAATGGGCTCAACAAACGGATAATATATCCTTACTTAATAAGTCACTCAAGGTATTCAATATCCCTAGAGTGTTCCTCCTCTAATGGAGCTACTTCCTTAACAGACGACACTTACCCTTAAATCGGGATATCCTTAAACGCCTCTTTTCTCAAACTGGGACTCATATCCATGATCCACATACTCCACATTCTACAACATATAACATACACTACATAACAACACTTAACAACACTTTGCACGTTTCCACGTGCACAACATAACACCGCAACAGATATTGCATCACAACAAAGACACATAACATAACGGGAATGGTCCTCTTAGGAACCGACCCAAACATTACCAATACACTAGTGAGCCTAGAGATTGTTGCCAGTCTCATGATAAGCTCGTTATACAATAACAACAACACTCATTACCGTCCTAATAGTTGGACGAGTAACTTAAGTTAAGGCGGTTCGGGTTTGGAGGCCCGAACACACCACACAAACACATGTTCCCCCTAAACCGATCATAAGTCAGAATAGCTAAGCTTTGGAGTAAGCTAATGGGAGATCATAACCCGTGAGGGAAACAACCATAACAAGAGAAGGGTAAGGCTAAGAAGGATACCCTCTCCCAAACAACGCGCGACCGGCCAAACCGGATTCCTCACCACTGTTAGTACATACTTACTTTAGATATTAGTTAGAACCCCACTATGGAGTCTATCATAACTACACACCATACAGAATTACAACTGGGTTAAACACACAAGGGAGATCCCTACATTCACAAACACATAACACACAATTAACACACGCATAGCCGTGGTTAGAACGTCCCATGGTACGGGTCGTTTACTCCAGAATACCGAACTCTCATGTGATCCTAGACTCAGTTAACTAAGGTTAACACTTCCGAGGTTAAATGGTATCGGAGTTGAACACGCCACATAAATGAATTACTGTAAACTCATTACATGTTTTATCTTACAACGTGGCAAACATACAGAAAAACACATTGGCATACAAGCCGGTGTAATCCGGTAGGACACAGGTTGCAAGAAAACCATACCTGTCACCGGAGTCCACTTTACCACGTCCACTTATGTTCCTCGAGCAATTCTCGATCAACTGTTAACATTACATGTGTTTTTATTAACATCGGGGTTTGCTTGATTATTTACTGTCTAATGCTTAACTTTCCCCGTTAACTTAGTTACATAACTTTACATTTTAACTTGTTTTACTTTTACATTTTGATACAACTTTTCACCCACTTAATTTTCATTAAAACTCACCTAACATGTCCTTAACAACCTCATAACATCATTAACCATCAATCCCCATCATTAGACATCATTTTCCAACCTTAAACAACATTTTTAGTGTGGTCCGGGACTTGGTCCTTACCTTAAGTCCCGGACCAACACATTAGAAAACTCTCGGGCGATTTTAATAGGGTGGTCCGGGAGTTTGTACTTCCCTTAAGTCCCGGACCACAACATGTTACAACTCTCGGCCATTTTAAAAGCTTGGTCCGGGTCTTGAACCATGACCTAGGTCCCGGACCAAAGCTACAGAATTGTCAAAATTGCATTTTTCAAGTGTTGTTGCCTTAGTTCTCCACCTCCATTAATTGTATAAACTTACCATATGATCTTAGGTATATTCTAATGCCAAAATACCACTTCGATTCACCTTAAAACATTGTCCAACTTGTTACCCAATTTTCTTATACATACACCAACACTTATAACATTTGACTCTAGGTTTCTAAATGGTGTTTCTCACCTTTGATTACAACTATCCCAAAATGTTTCCTCCTTACCTTAACATCATCTCCCAAGCATCTTCTCTTACTAAACAAATCTTCTTTTCACAACTTCCTAAAAGTTCCTTTCTCAAAACCTTACCTAAACATTATTCCCACCTTGCACATTATCATAATCTAAACCTTAAACAAACTCCTCCAAGACTTAAATACATTCTCAAAACACAACTTGAATTCCTAGAACTTCCTAGATAACACCTAAATCCTTGCATCACTCTAAATCACCTTAACACATGTTTTCTTCTCAAGTAAACATTTATTCACCTTTAACACTTCCTAGTTCACCAAAACTTCCTTAAAACACTTAGAACTTCTCACACATTTTTCCCAAATTTGGCCATAGCTTCTCTTGTATATACTCACATCCAAACACTTAGGTTTTTACCTTATTTCATTCAAAACACCTAAAATCCATCAAACACATTTTTATACACAAACTTCACACATTTAGCACTACATCACAATATAGTGCATAACTTAAATTGTTTGGCACTTAGGCCCTTAAACAACATGGCTCTTAGGCCCTTAAATTGCATAAACCTTAAACACTGAATTTCCCACATAAATAATGCCTTTGACCTGCAAATACACCCAACAATACATATGCCCTTAATAAACTCCTTGAGAGCATTTTACTAGCTCATTCACCATTGGCTCCTTAGGTATTTATTAAGCAAATCAAGCTCATTTTCCTAAGGCATTTAAACTACATTGAGATAGTTTGTTTACCTCTTTTCCTCTCAAACTTCTTTCTTGTTTCCTTGTAAAACCGGTGGTGTTTGGTTGTTTGTCAACTTCTAAACAATGTACAAATAATAGAATGAGTATTCAAGCATTATGCTTCATCTCATTGTAAACCCTAGTTACACATATTGTTTTAACACATTAAGGTAATTGTTTTACCTTGGAATTGGAAGAGGACTTGAACAAGTATCAAGAGAGGACTCCTCCTAGCCCTTGGAAGATTCAAATGAAGCTAAAACAAGCAAGGTAAAGACACCATGGTGAGGTGAATTTTCGGTCATGTACTAAAAGGAGAGGAAACTTGATTTTTCTTTGAGATTCCTTACCTAGAAGCAAAGGAGAGTAATAATGTGTAGAAACACAAGCTCAAGCTCCATCAATGGTGATTCTCCATGGCACCAAAATTGAGCTCTTGAAGATTTGAAAAGGTAGAAGTGTAGAGCTTGACCTAACTAAGACAAATATGGTCTTAGAATTTGATTTGGAGCATGAAGTTGGATTTGGCAAGGAAATGAAGATGGAGAAGAGAGGGCTGTTGCAAATCGTAAATGGAGGAAAGGAGAAGGTGAAGAAACCGTGTGAAATGAAAGAAGAGAAGGAAATGAGAAGATGAGTTTGCTTTTGGAGATATTTATGTTATAAAGCAAAATAGTACTTTACTTTAAGTTTTACTTTACTTATTTGATTTCTTTACAACTTGGTGACTCACTACTACAAAAACCGGCCACCATTTAGTTAGAAGGGTAATATAGTCTTATTGACCAATTTAATTACTTATAACATTATATGTTACAAACTAGCTTATAAAAGTTACTATTCACAAACTAAGGCACATAGAAGTGAAATTTTTGATTTCCCATTAATATAGCCACCCAAATGTGATACTATATAGTACAAATGTTAATTAAAGAGTAATGATGGACATTTAGCCATTCAAAACTCATTTACAAGACAATTTTTCAAAAACGTGCTTTAAGACTTCTTAAAGCACATTTTGTGTTTTAACTTGTTTTCAAGCTTGGTTTTCTTTGGTAATTGATTTAATATGTTCATTAACATATTTATAAGGTATAGGTATGACCATTAGGTCTTATACAAATTTATCCCAAGCTTAGAGCACATTTTTGCTCTTATTGACTTTAAGGTATTTCTTGTGTTTTATTTGGTTTAACTGTCCACCAAGGTTTCCTAAGGACTTATTTAGCCTTATTAAATCATAATTAAATGTTATCAAGTCTTGGTAGGCTCTTTGGGTCCTAACCAAGTTCACTCATAGCTTAGAGCATGTTTTTGCTCAAACTGTGTCTTAATGCTTTATTGCATTTATTATGGTCTAAATTGTTCACTGATGTTACTAAGGCACTTTTTAGCCTTTACATACCATAGTTTGATATTTAAACCACATATCAAGGTTTGGGGTATTTCAATCTACCCCCCTTAAAAGAACTTCGTCCTCGAAGTTCACACTTTCCACACATCATTAGATTAGAACACAGGAATCACTTGGAAATAACTTCCATAACAAACACACTTTACATCACAACCTCGGACTTAATGGTCCGGGCAACACATTCACATCCACACATAACATAACATATCCACATGATAACCTCGGACTCTTTGGTCCGGGTATCTTAACAACACTTACACATACATAACAACCCCTTGGACTCACCGGTCTTGGGTAACATCACAACATTTGGACACATAGGTCCCCATAACATAACAGTCTTCAGACACTTAGGTCTATGTAACACAACACATTTAGACTCATAGGTCTCAATAGCATACACTTTTAGGAGATCAAGGTCAAAATAACATTTATTACACATACCACACAACATGTCATAGCATGTATAACAATCAAAAATATCTTTTACATACACACTGTGATCCCGCAGAACCCGGTCGCGATGGACACCTTCCGTCCCCGTGCCTTTGGGAGATTAAAACAATCACTTAAGTTTAAAATTTCCTTGTGAGGTTAAGTAAGAAAACTTTAATTATGCAAAGTATCCATCAACGTTTTATAAATACCAATTGAAAATCCTTTTGAAAACTCACACAACTCCAAGTCCAACTTAAGCTCTTTGCTTCTTTTATTAGCGTGGTTATTTGTGACCACTTATAGGGAGCTTCAAGAATCATCCAACCCTGATGTGATCAGCATCAGTGTAGAACTATCCTTCCACTCCAAATTGTGTTCGGCTTCCCTTGATCACATGCAAATCAAGTTCCACCTCCCACTTCATTTTCAAGCATCAAGTAAATCACTCATTTCCAATTTTCTATCTTTTAAATCATTCTAATCATGATCATACATCTCCAAGGATAGAACTTCGTCCATCAGTTACCTCCATTCGCTTTAATCATGTTGCCTAGGGAATCTTATTCTCACTAGGTTCTATGTCGGTTTCATACCCTTTCATGCATCACTATAAAGTATATATATATATACACATATATTTTATCAAAATACAACACCTGGTTTTACATTTATACACTGTCGGGGCTTTTGCTCCCCCCCCCCCCCCCGGGAGTTTCACTACTCCCCACACTTGTACTATCACACACAACTGTTAACAAATACACACACTTATCACAATGGTATTCGCATCCTCTGTGCGTAATTACCACAATTAAACCATGAATGAATGTGTATGTTTACGTAACACACACACCAATCATCAAAACAATAATATAATTTTGTGCTATGCACAATATAAGTCACATACACTACGTACACTTGTACGGTATATACACTAAGTGGTTTTGCGCTCTACCCCCCTTAAAAGGGATTACGCCCACGTAATCAATCACTAAGCATTGGCTTAAATGTTCTGCCGTCGTGAAGTGTTTTAACTTCCACGCGGTCTATTATACAATGGATTCTGATTAGAGGATCCTAACCATATTGGCGGTTTAGTTCCTAAACCAAGAATTCTCATTGGAGTTTGTTTAAACTCTTAGTTGGTTTCGATTCTGGCCTGTTAGGCTTCTAGGCGTTAATAATTAGCCATTCATTCATGTTCACCATGTACATTCAACGCTTGAATCACTGGCTCACTAGTTTCTGCTGCGAAACTCTAATAACTGTAGAGCTTAATTGCCCCATTTGTTATTCGTACTGTATTGTACATCCCCAAGTGTCACCTTCATCTTGGTAACAATGGTTTCTCGACCGACGCGTGGTATCTCTTACCGTTAGCGAATTCGGTGAGTTATAAACTTTCTATCCACTTCCATAACAATTTACTGTGTATACAGCTATGTATTTCACAATGATTGACTTGTTCCCTTCCGGCTTATTGTCGGTTGAGATTGAGCTACTACCTAGTGTGTAGTGCTCTCTCAGCTATTTACAACATTTGGGGTATATTCCATACCGATATTTGGCAGTTAGTGCTACTGTAGTCACTTATTGTTAATCATGTCACTTACTGTACAAGTACTTTTTTTTTATTGGTGCCTTGCATTTCCTATGCATCGGCCATTATAACATTATTGCTCCACAATTAACATGTTTCCAATTCCTAGCTATCTCATTCGATCATTACTGCACAAGTGCAATACCAAAACACTCAGTCATACAGAGTGCAGAGGTGTAAACTCTTGACAGTAAATCTCTTATGCGATTCGCCATGGAATTCACACTGAGTTCCTCATCACATAGTACCTACCACTGGCTTATTGCCCAGTTTGTTTAACATCACTTATCTTGCATTTCCACTGAGTTTAACTCATAACTGGTCTTATCTGTTACATTATCGTTTAACAACATTTATACAACGGTCGCTTGTTGCGCACCGTGCTCTTACTCCCTGTATAACATCAGCTTATATCGTATCTACTGTCACCTCAACTTCCACACATAAACTTACATTATTCACATTATGGTTCATCCTTCCTTTGGATGACTACTAAATGCTCCTTGAGCATCGATCATTCGAGTCACAAGCCGGCATTATTCAGCCAGGTGCTTCACTTTATACACATACTACTAAGCTAATTGCTCTCTTTCAATAATAACATCGTCCATCCTTAACATATTTCTTGAACTTGATTTACATAACTACCGCTCCTGCGGTCCACAATATCGAGAGTATCCCCACTCTTAATGCAGTGGTTCGTTTACCACTCTATTTACTTGTATTACATAAACTTCTGCAATCAATCTAATTTATATAACATATCTTGCTTATGGCTTATAAGCCTTATTTGCCTTGAGCTGGGCTCATTGTAGGCTGTCCACACACATGTACTTCTCTGTACAGTATTACATGGTTTGGATATTATATTGGGCTCCATGACAAAGTCGTTGCATTCCGTTTCCTTTCATGGGATGCCCCTTAGGTTTGTCAGTCCGTCTCCTGACAACTTATGTCTAAACTGGGTGTTAGTTTCAACCCTTGTGTTTCTGTCACGCATTTCGTTCAACAATTGTTGATGCAAACACCCTTCAAGGATCACTCCTGGGTGTTGCTAAGTTATGCCTTTACATCTAGTTCACACTTATTGGCACATTCCGTTAGCCACGCCGTTTGCGTTCTTAACTGGCTTATTATCTCCTTCTGTGAAGATCAACATTTCCTGATAGTGTAGGTACTCAATCTGGGAGTTTCATCCCGTTTGTTGCACATTAATGTGTCCACACTAGGCATCTGCTTGCCATGTACAGGCTGGGTCACCGTTCCATCTAACATGTTTTATCCCTAAGGATCCTTAAGACATATGTGATGTCTTTACATAACAGTTTGTGCCCTTCGCACTTCCTAACTCTTAAACATTTCCTTGAGAGGAATTCACTAATCCTTTTAGTCTCGTTAACTTAACTGAGTTCCTTAGCTTTTATACTGCTGACCGTAGACGGAGTCGACTACTTCCCGTGTTTCGGACTCCACTCGTGTACATATGTGGGGTACCATACTGATACATTGCTACTTACCCAACTAACCCATAAGTAGGTCTGTCAGGCCCACATGCTCCTATCGGAGTGCGGTCGTCCCACAATTCAGTTGGTACACTCGTAGTGTCCGTCACACGCCTAGGTGAAGTATTCTGTTGTCAACTCCCTTATATTGTCCCGTGACAATATTCATTCCTTACTTCCCGAACTTAATCGAGGGAAAGTTTATCCATTGTTGTATCCTCGTCAACTGTCCTTGGTTTTACTGGTTTGGTTTAAAAGAAGGTTGGAAAGAAGTGTTGGTTTGAAGGAAAATTTGGTTTTGAAAAGAAAAGGGTTTGAATAAATCTGGGTTTGAAAGAAAATTTTCATGGTTTCACAACATCTTCTTACCTTAGCCAAGTCTAGCTTCTTGCTGACTGGTGTACTTACAATCACAGAGGTTAGGCTATTAAGCCCTTCCACGGTTACAATGATCACATTTAACTTTATGGTACTCTACCAAATACTTTGTAGTGGCTATAAATTTCCCGAACAGCCCTGTTATAGCAGCACTTGCTACGGCAAGTGCGCCATGCTAACTGGCTATCGGTTTAACACATACCAGTTATGGTATTGTTTTTACTCATATTGCCATCAGTGGCCTTGTTGGCCCTTACTGATCTCACTGCCTTGATAATAACCCTCTGGGTAACTCCTCACTGTATTCATATGGTAATTATCAACTGGGGTGTCTCCCACTCTTGGAGTCCCTCTTTACTTAGTATCGTATCCTCTTTATAGCCCGTTCCACGCACTTGTCGTGGTTACTGAGACTTGTCTCTTGTTTGGGCACTACGTTGTAGTTCCTTTGTCGGTTGGTATACCGTTGGTGTTTTATTTATCAACTGTGGTTCCGTAGACACTTGTCTCGGGTGTTATTAATCCATTTCTTGCCTGTTGCACGGTAGGTGCGTTGCAAGCTGGTTATTCTCGACTGCTTAGCATGTCGACCCAGGTTGCCGGAAATTCTATTCCTCTATACACAAGGTCCTTCATTCTCTGCTATGGAATGCGGTTAACATTGTTTAGATGGAGACCGTCTCCGGGATTCCCAGTTTTCGGGATCTACCGTGTGACAGGTCCTCCGTACCCTAAGGTATATAATAACAGCCAGATCGGTATCTCCCGAGTATGAGAGTTGAGAGTGGCTTCCATCTCTCTGACGTTCTTCCCCAAGTTATAAACAGGGATTGGAGGGTGGGATGGATATGTAGGTTTCCAGTAGTCACTGGTAGTTCCTAACTAGCGTATCTCACGCTATCACTCAACCCTTAACCCAAAGTACTTAAATCCTACTCGGTACTTCTAGGCTCGGTAATTCAGTCATCAGAGCGCTCTCGCTCTGATACCACTTTTGTAACACCCCATCCAACATTAACATGCTTACAACAAACTGCAGCGGAAGAACAACCTTCACACATTACTTAACTCGTTGGTGTTACACGCCGTTAGCCACCCACGTGGCTAACAAGGCTAATACTACACTTGTACCGGTCTGATGGCTAAATTCCCGAGCGACTACACATTACTATCCCTTTCCATTAACACACAACAACATACACTTCCAACTATACCGATATTTATAACTAATGCCGATAACAATTTCGGTCTACTACACCTACTGTATATATACAACATAAATGATTACCCTTGTACAATGACTACCCCGTCCTACTCTCGAACGGCTTCCAGCACCTTGTACCTGAAATAAGAAAAGAAGAGAAAGGGTGGCCCCCAAGGGGCTCAGCACCTTTGCTGGTATGGTAATCCCGCAGCCCGCATGCTACCGGGCCCGCAACAATAATTGTCGTCTTAGCATGCGTTGATTATATTTAAATCATGCATGTAACAGTAAAACACATCACATAACATTTCGCCTCAATGGGCTCAACAAACGGATAATATCCCTTACTTAATAAGTCACTCAAGGTATTCAATATCCCTAGAGTGTTCCTCCTCTAATGGAGCTACTTCTTAACAGACGACACTTACCCTTAAATCGGGATATCCTTAAACGCCTCTTTTCTCAAACTGGGACTCATATCCATGATCCACATACTCCACATTCTACAACATAAACATACACTACATAACAACACTTAACACACTTTGCACGTTTCCACGTGCACAACATAACACCGCAACAGATATTGCATCACAACAAAGACACATAACATAACGGAATGGTCCTCTTAGGAACCGACCCAAACATTACCAATACACTAGTGGCCTAGAGATTGTTGCCAGTCTCATGATAAGCTCGTTATACAATAACAACAACACTCATTCCGTCCTAATAGTTGGACGAGTAACTTAAGTTTAAGGCGGTTCGGGTTTGGAGGCCCGAACAAACCACACAAACACATGTTCCCCCTAAACCGATCATAAGTCAGAATAGCTAAGCTTTGGATAAGCTTAATGGGAATCATAACCCGTGAGGAAACACCATAACAAAGAGAGGGTAAGCTAAGAAGGATACCTCTCCCAAACAACGCGCGACCGGCCAAACCGGATTCCTCACCACTGTTAGTACATACTTACTTTAGATATTAGTTAGAAACCCCACTATGGAGTCTATCTAACTACACACCATACAGAATTACAACTGGGTTAAACACAAGGGAGATCCCTACATCACAACACATAACACACATTAACACACGGCATAGCCATGGTTAGAACGTCCCATGGTACGGTCGTTTACTCCGAATACCGAACTCTCATGTGTCCTAGACTCAGTTAACTAAGGTTAACACTTCCGAGGTTAAAGGGTATCGGAGTTGAACACGCCACATAATGAATTACTGTAAACTCATTACATGTTTTATCTTACAACGTGGCAAACATACAGAAAAACACTTGGCATACAAGCCTGTAATCCGTAGGACACAGGTTGCAAGAAAACCATACCTGTCACCGGAGTCCACTTTACCACGTCCACGTTATGTTCCTCGAGCAATTCTCGATCAACTGTTAACATTACATGTGTTTTTAATTACATCGGGGTTTGCTTGATTATTTACTGTCTAATGCGTAACTTTCCCCGTTACCTTAGTTACATAACTTTACATTTTAACTTTTTTTACTTTTACATTTTGATACAACTTTTCACCCACTTAATTTTCATTAAAACTCACCTAACATGTCCTTAACAACCTCATAACATCATTAACCATCAATCCCCATCATTAGACATCATTTTCCAACCTTAAACACATTTTTAGTGTGGTCCGGGACTTGGTCCTTACCTTAAGTCCCGGACCAACACATTAGAAAACTCTCGGGCGATTTTAATAGGGTGGTCCGGGAGTTTGTACTTCCCTTAAGTCCCGGACCACAACATGTTACAACTCTCGGCCATTTTAAAAGCTTGGTCCGGGTCTTGAACCATGACCTAGGTCCCGGACCAAAGCTACAGAATTGTCAAAATTGCATTTTTCAAGTGTTGTTGCCTTAGTTCTCCACCTCCATTAATTGTATAAACTTACCATATGATCTTAGGTATATTCTAATGCCAAAATACCACTTCGATTCACCTTAAAACATTGTCCAACTTGTTACCCAATTTTCTTATACACACCAACACTTATAACATTTGACTCTAGGTTTCTAAATGGTGTTTCTCACCTTTGATTACAACTATCCCAAAATGTTTCCTCCTTACCTTAACATCATCTCCCAAGCATCTTCTCTTACTAAACAAATCTTCTTTTCACAACTTCCTAAAAGTTCCTTTCTCAAAACCTTACCTAAACATTATTCCCACCTTGCACATTATCATAATCTAAACCTTAAACAAACTCCTCCAAGACTTAAATACATTCTCAAAACACAACTTGAATTCCTAGAACTTCCTAGATAACACCTAAATCCTTGCATCACTCTAAATCACCTTAACACATGTTTTCTTCTCAAGTAAACATTTATTCACCTTTAACACTTCCTAGTTCACCAAAACTTCCTTAAAACACTTAGAACTTCTCACACATTTTTCCCAAATTTGGCCATAGCTTCTCTTGTATATACTCACATCCAAACACTTAGGTTTTTACCTTATTTCATTCAAAACACCTAAAATCCATCAAACACATTTTTATACACAAACTTCACACATTTAGCACTACATCACAATATAGTGCATAACTTAAATTGTTTGGCACTTAGGCCCTTAAACAACATGGCTCTTAGGCCCTTAAATTGCATAAACCTTAAACACTGAATTTCCCACATAAATAATGCCTTTGACCTGCAAATACACCCAACAATACATATGCCCTTAATAAACTCCTTGAGAGCATTTTACTAGCTCATTCACCATTGGCTCCTTAGGTATTTATTAAGCAAATCAAGCTCATTTTCCTAAGGCATTTAAACTACATTGAGATAGTTTGTTTACCTCTTTTCCTCTCAAACTTCTTTCTTGTTTCCTTGTAAAACCGGTGGGGTGTTTGGTTGTTTGTCAACTTCTAAACAATGTACAAATAATAGAATGAGTATTCAAGCATTATGCTTCATCTCATTGTAAACCCTAGTTACACATATTGTTTTAACACATTAAGGTAATTGTTTTACCTTGGAATTGGAAGAGGACTTGAACAAGTATCAAGAGAGGACTCCTCCTAGCCCTTGGAAGATTCAAATGAAGCTAAAACAAGCAAGGTAAAGACACCATGGTGAGGTGAATTTTCGGTCATGTACTAAAAGGAGAGGAAACTTGATTTTTCTTTGAGATTCCTTACCTAGAAGCAAAGGAGAGTAATAATGTGTAGAAACACAAGCTCAAGCTCCATCAATGGTGATTCTCCATGGCACCAAAATTGAGCTCTTGAAGATTTGAAAAGGTAGAAGTGTAGAGCTTGACCTAACTAAGACAAATATGGTCTTAGAATTTGATTTGGAGCATGAAGTTGGATTTGGCAAGGAAATGAAGATGGAGAAGAGAGGGCTGTTGCAAATCGTAAATGGAGGAAAGGAGAAGGTGAAGAAACCGTGTGAAATGAAAGAAGAAGGAAATGAGAAGATGAGTTTGCTTTTGGAGATATTTATGTTATAAAGCAAAATAGTACTTTACTTTAAGTTTTACTTTACTTATTTGATTTCTTTTACAACTTGGTGACTCACTACTACAAAAACCGGCCACCATTTAGTTAGAAGGGTAATATAGTCTTTATTGACCAATTTAATTACTTATAACATTATATGTTACAAACTAGCTTATAAAAGTTACTATTCACAAACTAAGGCACATAGAAGTGAAATTTTTGATTTCCCATTAATATAGCCACCCAAATGTGATACTATATAGTACACATGTTAATTAAAGAGTAATGATGGACATTTAGCCATTCAAAACTCATTTACAAGACAATTTTTCAAAAACGTGCTTTAAGACTTCTTAAAGCACATTTTGTGTTTTAACTTGTTTTCAAGCTTGGTTTTCTTTGGTAATTGATTTAATATGTTCATTAACATATTTATAAGGTATAGGTATGACCATTAGGCCTTATACAAATTTATCCCAAGCTTAGAGCACATTTTTGCTCTTATTGACTTTAAGGTATTTTCTTGTGTTTTATTTGGTTTAACTGTCCACCAAGGTTTCCTAAGGACTTATTTAGCCTTATTAAATCATAATTAAATGTTATCAAGTCTTGGTAGGCTCTTTGGGTCCTAACCAAGTTCACTCATAGCTTAGAGCATGTTTTTGCTCAAACTGTGTCTTAATGCTTTATTGCATTTATATGGTCTAAATTGTTCACTGATGTTACTAAGGCACTTTTTAGCCTTTACATACCATAGTTTGATATTTAAACCACATATCAAGGTTTGGGGTATTTCAGGCTGGACCTTTCGACTGATGCTAGTATGGATGGCCACAAGCGGGTAGGGCTGGCATGGGTGGGTCGCTTACAGGACCAGATGTTGCGTCGGGGAGTGTTTGTTTTCGGGCGGATTTCACAGTTGCGGATGCCGAGGCCAGCGCTATTGAAGAGTCACTACATGCAGCGGAGGTTGCCGGGGTGACTTCAATACGACTCTTATCAGATTGCAAACCGCTCATACAGTACTTGCGGAATGGTACAAATACTACTTTGTTGCCATCCACGATCAGCATCTTAGACCGTATATTGGCACACTTAGGAGTTTTTCACGATGTATCTTGGTTTCACATCCCTAGGGAAGCCAATTTCTTAGCGCATAATTTAGCTAACCATGCCCGTACTACGCCGACGTCGGGTTCATGGACACCGGAGACTATTCCGGAGATTGTACTGAAATTACTATCCTAATATAATATATTTATACCGCTTTCAAAAAAAAAAAAACTAAGCAGATTGTTGTTCAAACTCAACCACTGGGTTGAATTACCAAAGTTCAAATAGTGATTTGTGGATATTACACTCCAGAAAAACCACACATATATGTCGGTGCTGGAGAAGATTGCTCGGTGATATCAATGCTGGCCCATAACTTAGTTATGATGAGCATTCTCAGCCCAGGTGTATCTTAAGTTACAATATTGGGCTAGAACCTCTATTTCTTCTGACAAGCCCATAATTCTCTTCCCCATGCTCCACCCCACTTTGCACTTCCTCCTCTTCCCTATCTTCCTCTTCGTTCGCGTCGCCTTATCCGTTCCCAGTCCCGCCCCTCTCGTTAAAATGTGTTCTACTTCCTTTAACTGAGCTTCCGGCGCCCGTTCTGTCCCAACACACAAACCACCACCACTGAGCCCAAAGAAAGATGTCCGACGACGAAGAAGGAACCGAGCCCTGGCAAGACGACAACAACCACAACGACAACCCCGATGACTCTAAAGCTGATGAACAGGAGAACTCCGACTCCGATTACCCAGATGACTATTCTTCCCACTCCTCCGGAGATTCCGGCAATTCCTCCGACTCCGACTACGACGACGATTTCAACTTACCCAAGGACAAAGAGGGCAAAGGAATCAATAAAGACCTGCCCACTGTGCCGACCGTTGTGAACCCAGATACGGTAGCCAAGTTTAAAAAGGATTTTCAGAATTATAAAAAAAAGTACGAGAAGTGGTATGGAGATCCCACTGAGGATATTGACAAGTATTTCGCGGAGCTGGACTACGAGAAGCAGTGGCGAGAGAATGAGCACCTGAAAGTGGAGGACAGGGAGGACCTCTACAATTTCCCCGAGGATAAGGAGGATTGGCAAGAGGAGGATTTGAAGGAGCTCTGGGCCGATGGTCCACCCCTCTCCGGGAAAACCGGTTGGGACCCCATGTTGGCTGATGATAATGAGATGAAGATCGTCCTGAATGAGATTAAACAAGGGAAGGATATCCCATTGACTCCTTACTATGTCCCCTATAGGAAGTATTATCCTATCATCCCCAATTACTTTCCCCCGTTGTACAAGGGTAAGTATTACAGGCCGTATAGTGCGGAATTAGCGACTCCTACGGATATTATTGAAGACCTGGATATGGTTGAAGAGTTCCTCAAATGGGTCAGCTACATCTTCCCCGATGGGAGTTCGTAAGTTTCTTTTGTTACTCTATCGTCACTGTTGTATTATTCTTTTGTATGGTCTTACGTTTGGTGTACTTGTTATGCAATATCTCCTTCTCTACCTCTACGGTTGCTGCTGTTATAAACTCATATTATTTGGCAAGACCAACTTGCTTACATAGGGGTTTCCTAAGACCTAAGCAAGTAACTGAATTGGATTGGATAAATTTTCTTCTGCTATGTGAAGTCGTTTATATTGCTATATTTCAGTCCAATTGGTTGAAGTTGGAGTAAGTTAGGAATAAATCACAATGGCCTTGACATTACGAAGAAGACCATTTAAATAGTCAATGCTGTTCTCCCAACGTTGAATCTCTTAGCTGCGAAGTATTCTGAAGAGTCTGTTTTCTTTATCGTTGTGCTTTTAGTTTTTAGTAGAGTGTGCTGTTGTGTGGACGACTAAGACCTTTCCTGTACAGTGGTGATCAGAGTTGATACGGATTTGAATGCCATGCTGCATTTCTTCTTGTTGTTCAACTGGTTCTTGTGAAATATTTGGTGATACACATGGATTTTGCTTATGTGAGCAAACACTATGTTATGATGTGCATGGTTGTATCCAGGTATGAAGGCACTGTTTGGGATGACGTGGCTCAAGGAAAAGGTGTTTATGTTGCTGACAAAGGTCTTGTCAGGTTAGCATCCATAAACAAGTCAATTTTCACAGACTGCTCCGTCTATTGTGTGGACATTTATCCTTGTGGCCTTGTCCTTCCATCCTTAAACTTTTCTACTCTGCTTGAGTTTCAGTAGTCTAAGTCAATAATTTTCCATTTGCATTATAGGTATGAAGGAGAGTGGCTTCAGAATGAGATGGAGGGCCATGGAGTTGTTGAAGTTGACTTACCTGATATTGAACCTATACCAGGCACCGAGTATGTCTAGTAATTTTTTAGATAATCCTTATGGGAGCAAGTTAGTGATATTGCGATTATGGTGTGAAAACCTTTTTCTTTCATCTTTTTTCAGGCTTGAGAAGGAAATGCGTGCTGAAGGGAAAATAATAAAAAGAGATTATGTTCACCCCGAAGACAAGGAGTGGCTACAGATGGACATTGAAGATAGTGTTGAGCTAGCTGATGGAAAATACGTGACTCCTTTCTATGAAAAAGAGGAATGGGTAAAAATCTTTGGGCAGAAACCGTAAGTCTTGATAACATCTTAGTCAAATATCTCCCTTTCTAGTTGAACTCAGATGGAACCTCAGTTTCTAGAGCATAAGATGGCACTGCATCATGATGTTCCTTTTGCTATAATTAGCTACCACATCTCTTCTACTTGTGATGTGCTAATGCTCAACAAATACTTGAGACATATTGCTCTAAAAATATACCTTTGGTTAGCTGCAGCCAGTAGTGATGTTTGTGTTCTTGATATTATTAATTTGATTTCTTCTGCAGTGAAAAAGGTAGATACCGCTATGCTGGCCAGTGGAAGCATAGCAGAATGCATGGTTGTGGTGTGTATGAAGTCAATGGCAGGACTATTACTGTAAGTCATTGAAAAGTAGTCGTTTGTTTCTGTAATTATCAAGTACAAAATTTTTGTAGTGCTGCTTTAAAACAAAATAATGTTGTATTGTCATGCTGTTCTTGGAGTTATGTAATAGCATTGATGTCGATGTTGTGATGAGGATTGCTATACAACCAATTTGTTGCTCTGTCTAGGCTAAGCAAAGAAAATAGGGCTATTTATGCACATACATTGTTCATAAAGAATGAAAGCTACTATTTTCTGCTGCAGGGTCGTTTCTATTTCGGAGAGTTGCTGGAGGATCCTGCTGGCTGTGACGAAGAAATTTCCATGGTAAACATCCTTACCTTTTTGTTTATCGATTATAATTGTCTGCTCAATCTTTTATTAAAGGCGCAGTCTCCAACACAAAATTGTCATATCAGATGCATGGAGGTATAGCAGAAGTGGCTGCAGCTAAGGCTCGCATGTTTGTCAACAAGCCGGATGGAAGTAAGCAATCATATTTTCTTACTGAGAACCGGAAATTTGATCCCAGATGAAAATAGCAAATATATAATGGTTTGGTGTTGGATTACGTGTATGCAGTGGTCAGGGAACAAAGAGGGCCATTTACTGATCCTCAACATCCTTACTTCTATGAGGAAGCGGATACATGGCAGGCACCTGGCTTTGTCAGCCAGTTCTATGATGTGAGTTTCTTAACATTCTTTCCTTCATTTGTGTTGTTATGTCTTAATGAAGTTAAATATTGCTAATCAATATGTAAATTAAAAGACATTGTTCTCCTTTTTCATCAGGTTCCTGATGTTTGGAAAACATATGCTCATGAGGTGGACCAAGAGAGAGAAATGTGGCTAAATTCTTTCTATCGAGCACCCTTAAGACTTCCTATGCCGGCTGAGCTTGAGCACTTGTGGGAGAAAGGCAAATATTCCAGCGCTGGCCGTTTACATTTCGCTCCTTTCTGTTATTTCTCCCCTTCAGCTTTTGGTATCATTGCTCTTATTATTCATTGTTGTTCGTTCTGTTTCACGCATATGCACCAGATCCTGAAGATCCAGAATTTGTTGTTATAAACAAAGAACCAGAACCAGACCCTGAAGATCCAACAAAGCTCGTGTACACAGAGGACCCTCTGATCCTACATGTCAAGACCGGGAGGCTCATAAACTACGTGGAGGATGAAGAACACGGCATCCGCTTGTTCTGGCAACCACCGGCTGCAAGTAAGGAGGACATTGACGCTTCGAAGGTTGAGTTCCTACCCCTTGGTTTTGAGGATCATCTTGAGGAGGGATACAAGGAGAGGATGGAGAAGGAGGAGGAGGAAGAGGAGGAGAAGGAGTTGAAGAGGCTTGATAAAAGATTTAGCAAATGGTGGGATAAGTGGATCGAGTCAAAGAAGAGAGAAACTGCGGAGAGGAAGCTGATTTTTGAGAAAGAGATGGAACTGGCTGATCTAGAGGTGGAACTGGAGGAAGAGCTTGAGGAGATGGCTGAAGACTTGGAAGCTGAAATACAACAAGAAGAACAATCAATAGAGAAGGAGGTGCAGCAGGTGTCTTCAAAAGAAGAAGAAAAGGTTTCAGTTACTGCTCCTGTTGAAGAGGAGAAAGCTGAACCGAAGAAGGAAACTGTACAAGTGCAAGAAGAGGAGGATGAGGATAAGGATACGGAGGATGAGGATGAGGATGAGAGTGATGATGATAATGAGGAGGAGGATGTTGCTCCATCGAGTTTTGGAACCGTGAAAGACATAGATTCTTCAGTTAAGGGTGATGGGAAGGGGAGTGGCAAGTCTCCATTTTCCACCCTTTCACTTGCTACCTCTGGTTTGATGTCAGCTGTAAGTTATTATCATTCTTTCTGTCCCTAAATTTGGTTGCTTTCAATAGGAACGGTTCAAACATTGAATTTACATGTTTGATGATTGAATTATTTTTCAGGTACGATTGTTTCCTTTGAAAGCGGCATCCCATCATTCAACCTCATCATCATCATCATCTGGTGTTTCATCATCGGGTAAAATCCCTTCAAGATTGTTTAAGTCCACCGCCCAGTTTCTGAGGTTTCATGGATCATCACCGGTGGAGAAGGTGAGACTGAGAATGGCCAAGCAATCTGAGCTGGGTGTCAGGGTTTATCGGTGTCAGAGGAGGAGAAGACTTGACAAACAAGTTGCTGCTGCTGCTTGTAAAAGAAGTTCTCATGATTTTTCTACTCGCTTTGGAAATCCAAGAACACAATCCAAATCATTCAGGAATCTTAATTGGCTGCATAAATCACCAGAAAACCAAACGGATTGTGTACTGTCCTTGCATTTCACCGACGGATCATTTAGATAGCTGTTGTTCAACGCAGCGATTGAGTGGTCATTTCATTGAGAGTTTTGGGCCGGCGGATCTTTTCCCCAATGCTCTTGTTGTAATTTGTTTTCCTTCCCCTTTTTTAACGTTCCAGACCCGTATTTGGGTTAGCTATTTTGTTCAATTTGATGTAATTGTAATCAATTTGCATTATCTGCTCGAAAAGAATAAAATCAATTTGGATTATGTTGAGATAATTTCATCATATATAAATTTCCATCTCTCTCAATCAACATATTTTAAAATGAATATAACTTTTTCACCTGTTTACTTTATCCGCCTTTGTAGTACACATTTTCACTTATTAAGGAGTAGATTCTATATTTGTTACAAAATTCTTATTACGAGTAATTGAAGTAAAAACTTTAGTGGTGAAGATTTATCGCCCTGTTTTGTGCTGCAGTTCTGGTTGGTCTGTTAATTTTGATGCAGTAACTGAATGCAAGTCTGGGTCTCGCGTGCAGTGAAAGTTTATAAACCAGCCGCCTAAGGACCCCAAGCCCAGTGGTGGGTTGGACTTGCTATTGGTGTTCGACTTGGGACTTGAATGTATCCGCGCGAGTAGCTTGCCTTTGAGTGACAAGAACGTTGCTCGTTTTTTTTATATAGATCTTTCATTATTACAGGGGCAAAAGGTAGATTATGGGATCTTCAACGGTACCCATTCTCTGAGAAAGTATATGAATTAGGATCTAAATACCAACTTCAACTTGATCAAAATACACTGAAGAGTGACTCCCCTACGATTACCATCCATAATCCAAACAACAGCAGAAACATAAACAAAGTAAAGTTTAAGGAGACTCCTACGAAGATTACATCCATAACTACGATTACTATCGGGAATCTTGAGCCATCTAATGCACTTGATTGTACGAACCTTGGCCTTTCTAAGCAATCCAAGCATTAGATCATACCAATAGCTAAGGCTACCCACCCAAAAGGTAAGCTCCAGAGCAATTTGATTTGATATGAAGCTAACAATCTGCACTATAATAGTGCTAGAACTGATACTTTTGAAATTCAGACTCGCCTTCACCAGCTCATGGGATAGATCATCCTCCATTGCATACTTTTTCCACACCTCTTGTCTCTCTTGCTTCTCTGTCATGTCATACCCTTTATGGTGACTACCAATAACCAGCAAGAGATAAATCATCAAGCCAAAGTACCAACAAAAGTATTTCTTTCTCATTCTAGCAACAACATTGCTAGAGCTTCTACTACCCTTCTTGCCAATGTAGAACTCATTAGCTAATCTCAGCCTATGAACCATTATCTCACACCTAGTAACACCAGAACTTGGGTCTCAGCCAAATCAGAACCATCAAGATTATACCTTATATTCTGGTTTGACTCTTGTAAAACTGCTAGGAGAAGACCAACCCCCCAGCAGTAGAAACTAAGAAGATTCATTTCTCTAGGCTACCTTGCTTTTCAACAAGGCTAGCCTTATGGCCCTTATCAAAGATCACCTTATTACATGATGAATCATGCCTAACCAGCTCATAATATTGGGCTTTAGTCATCTGAAACTTCATTTTTGGGGCTCTCCTCTTCTTCTCAGTAACCGATTTGGACTCATTACTCATAATACCTACACTGAATTTAAACTTTCCTTCTTCCTGCTTATTCCTTTCAGAGAACTTAGAACTTCCATCCCTCTTACCTGGAGGGAGCACCAACCTATATATTGGTTCCTCAAATTCCAACCTATATATTGCTTCCATAATTTGAGGACGAGCAAAATCGACCTCAAACAACCACCGAATAGACAAAGGCAACAACAAAGCATACCAAAAACTCAGGCATAGAGACCCACAAATAAACTGTCGAAACTAGCAAAAATAACGGTCCAGCATAGCTCACCCGCACCACCAGAGAAGACTGAGTCGGAGGAGACGAGAAAACTCCAGAAAACAGACCAACACCGGGGAGGAACCCGGGGAAGCAAAATCCTAGGAGAGAGACTCCACTGGTAGGGCGAGCTCTTGACAGGACCTTTTTTCAAACTACCGGACGGGAGGATAGATATGTCGAAGCGTCAATCTCACTGAGAGATCAGATGAGAAAAAAAAGAGACCGACAGTAGTCGTCTCTGGAATCGCCTCTTTGAAAGAGAGCGATAAACGAGTGTTTTCGATGATCAAGGATCCACAAGAATGTTGCTTGTTGGTGAAGTGAGGTGTGGATTATACAGTTGAACGGTGGTGTGTACATCGTTGTTTGTTAATGACAGGAGTAAATAACACCTCTTCCATCGATGTGTCGGTGAAGTGAGTTGAGGTTCATAGTTGACTGACGGTACGTGACAAAGTGTTGTCTTTTTTTTATAAATAACTTGATCTATTCATTCATTCATATTACTAGAAATATTACACACACCCAGCTTCTAGGTTTGAAGATATGAAGCATACATAAATTTTGTGGTAACTTGAATTGGCATCCAAGTACACCACTTCGTAGTGCTATTGTAACATCTACTAGCTAAGACAGCCGGAAATAGAGAAATCCATAGTACATAATAAGCATCTTGATGAAACAAAATATTTCAGAATGAAATTTAAGGAAGGGAACAATTTAATGACTGAAGGAACACCTTGTTTGATGTCTTCCAAAATCCTTAAAATTTCATTGTTGTTGACTCTGATAACAACTCTACCCAACTTCATGTGCATGGCCTGTCGAAGCATGTGTGTTATTCCTTGGATTTCCATGCTAGGCTCCTCTAATATGTTTTTGATTCTCCTGTTACAAGCCATCAAAACATCTCTTGAATAAGAAACAAGGACTCCACTACACATCAGCAGTGAACCTAGTTTTCTATAACAGTTGGTGAAGATAGAACATTCATTCTGAACAGACGAGGTGGGAAGGACACTAAAGTATCCTTTCTCTTCTTTTTTCATCGAAATCTGATAGGCTTTAATGAAAGCAATGTTACTATCAATACTATCTATAATAGTCAGCTTCTGATTATGTCTGCATCTGTTTTTAGCATCATAAATAGCCCACATGTAATTGACTATCTGAGACAGGCGAGTTATATCCCAGTTGCTAGATTGAGACACTAACCAATCCTGGATGACTCCCTCTCTGTCAATAGGGAGCTCATCAATAATGACAAGATTCTCCCAGATATAATGGACAAACCAACATTGGAAAATTCCGTGTTGAGTGGTGTTGAGTTTACCACAAAGGAAACATAAGCCTTCTCCCCCTACTCTTTTAGCAATGTTGGCTAAGCAAGGGACATTAAGATGGAGAAATTTCCAGCAAAATAATTTGACTCTAGGAGGGACTAAATTCCCTTCGACTCTTTGGATGACCTTCCAAAAGTGATGGAAGTGGTTTGAGCCTCACACATCCAAAACCTCACTCTAGATTGCTTTGTATCAAGATTTGACTGAGTACTCACCTGAGCTGTTATGGATCCATCTCCATCTATCAGTAGCTTGGGGAATAATGTTAGTACTAAGGATAGCATCTTGGTCCACTGGAAGGAAATTATTGGATATGATATTATGATCCCAAGAATTTTATTCGAGCATAACAGTTGGCTCACATTCTCCATGGGGGAATCAACAAGTTTTCTAGTGTAGGGGCAACAAGGTTAATTTCTGCAAATCCAAGGAGACTTCCAGATATTTGAAGTATCACCATTTCCAATCTCTCTTAGGCTACCCAACTTAACAACCTTGATCCCACTGAGTAAGGATCTCCAAATGGGACTATCATGAACTCTAGGAGTAGCTTCGAGGATACAGGTTTTGGGGAAGTAAGCAGCTTTTAAGGATCTGGTCAGTAATGAATCAAGATTATTCATGATCTTCCAAGTTTGTTTAGCCAACAGGGCAAAATTGAAGTCTGCAATATGTTTGAATCCCATCCCCCTCTATCTGTCAGGGAACACACACTCTCCCATTTCTTCCAATGCATGGTTCTGTTGGAAGATGATCCCCCCCACCAGAACTGATCAAGAATAGAATTCATTTTGGAAATCATACCTAGAGGGAGTTTAAAGAAAGACATGGTGAAGGTCGGTATTGATTAAAGCGCACTTCTTAACAAAACTGATCTAGCCGCATGAGCCATAGGAGTGGACCAGCTCGCTACTCTTTCTTTGAGGGAATCTATGAGGTAATTGAAGGTTTCTTTTTTGTTTCTGCCTATTTTGATTGGGAGGCCTAGGTACTTAGCAGAGCGTGATACCTCCTGAACTCTTAGATAGTTAGCCAAGGAGGTTTTTTCAGCATGGGGTAACTTGGGGCTAAAAATAATTTCAGACTTTTGAAAATTAATTTCATGGCCTGAACAGGATAAGAATTTGGCCAAAGATTTGATAGAACATGGTGTTTGAACTAGAGGCTTGACCATAGAAGATAATATCATCCGCAAAGGCTAAGTGAGAAATATCCGGGGCATTCTTTGAGAGAGCAACACCTTTATATTGGTTTCCTTCCATGGATACATTCAGAGTTCTAGATAATGATTCCTGAGCAAGAATGAACATGAAAGGGGAGAGGGGATCTCCTTGGCAGATACCTCTGCTTTGTTCAAAGCATTCTCCTGAAGTACCATTAACAATGACTGCCCCTTTGGAAGAAGTAATGCAGTTCATCACTGGTATCCTCCACGAATCTGGGAAGCTCATAGAAGACAGGATAAAGTTGATAAAAGACCATTTCAGACGATCGTAGGCCTTACTCAAATCGATTTTACATGAAAAATGACCTCTTTTTTTCCTTAGACTGAGCAATTATGTGATGTAATTCACCAGCTAAGATAACATTATATGTGATCAATTTACCCTTCACAAAACCTGACTGGTTATCCGAGATGATCTCTGGCAGGATAGGTTGGATACGGTTGGCTAATACCTTGGTGACTATTTTGTACACAAAATTACAGAGGGCTATGGGTCTGAAGTTTCTTACAAAGGTGGCTCCATCCTCTTTTGGAATCAAGGCAATGAAGTAGTGGTTAAGAGAGGGAGGGAGAGGATTACCATGAAGGATGTTTTTAATAGTGCTCATCACCTGATCCCCAACTGAGGGCCAAAACGTTTTGAAAAATTATTGAACCCATCAGGACCCGGTGCTTTGTTAGTGCCCAACTGTTTGAGAGCTAACAAAATTTCACTATTAGAATTGGGTTTCTTAAGAGACTCAATGTGATCATCTGATAATATACCAGAGACCACTTGAGTAAAGGTAGAGGGATCATCTACAGGACCAGCTGTAAACAGATCTATTAAGTAATTTCTGGTAATACTCTCAAGGTCTTTCCACTCAAATTTCATGGACCTATCCTCTGACTGAAGCCTAAAGATCTCATTCCTACATCTATTTGCATTGGCTCTTTGATGGAAAAATGAGGTGTTTTTATCCCCCTCCTTAACCAATTTATCCCGTGACCTTTGTTTCCACCAAATTTCCTCCTTGAGATGGAGAAGTTCTATCTCAGTAAGAATTCTTTTTCTATTTGCCACTGCCCACACCGATTGTCTCCCAGCTGTGATACTTTCTAACTCTTTTATTTTTTTTGAAGAATCTTATAACGAATCCTCGAGAGAGACCAACCTTTCCACTGGATAAGTTTATGTTTACACTTCTTAATATTGACCATCAAACTCTCACTAGACTCCCCCCAGATCTGTTGGACTATTTCTTTACACTTAGAATTCAACAACCACACATTTTCAAACCTAAATATTCTACCCAATTTTTTGTGGCTCCCAAAGAAATTGATCAAAATGGGACAGTGATCAAAAAGTTCCCTAGGTAGGTGAAGGACAGATATTGGTGGAAATAAGGTACAAGCATCTCTAGAAGCCAGAGCCCTATCTAATATGCTCTCAAAGGTGAAGGGGACTGGTTGACAATTTGTATAAGTGAAGGGATGACCAACAAAAACAACATGATCTACTAATCCCAAACTCGAAATAATCTCTCTGAAGGGAGCCATGTGTTTCTCTTCTCTAGCTCTTCCTCCCTTTTCTTTCAGATTCAATTTTTTTTATTGAAGTCCCTATCTACTACTACCTAGGGGGACTGAACTTGCCTACTCAGAATTTGTAAAAGTTCTCGAGAAAGATATTTCTTATCCCAATTAGGCCACCCATAAAACCCCATGATAGGAAAAGAAACCATATCTGGCAATGAGATCTCTACAGCTACATGGTGGATAGAGTGGTTGATCACAGTCACAACAATGGTCTTTTTCCACAAGAAGACTAAACCACCGCTTCTGCCTATACTAGCCACCGAGATGCCATGATAATCTGACCAGCGACCTTTGATTTGATCCATCTCAAGAATGAATCGCAAAAACACTAGGTTGACTTTATGTTTCCTGAGCAAACCAGTGACCCAGACCACTACACAGGAGCGACCTAGCCCCGACAGTTCAATGAGAGGCAACTCATTTTGGCTGGCAGCCCTGATTTGCCTCAGGGGCTACCTTGGACTGGATAAACTCGTAGTACTCAGACTCCTCTAGATCTTCCACAGGAATTGGAGATCTAATCATCAGTGGTTTGAGGTTAGCAAGTTTTCTCTTTTTTGTTTTGAACTTCTCGGGGTAGGATAGTTTAGGAGGGAATCAGGGAACAATTTACCTTTTTCCTTTATCACGACTAATAGAGGGTTGATTATTTGAGATATACAGACTTGGACAAGAAAGGGGGCTAGAAGGTTGGCTAACAGGGTTTCCTTGCTATGTAATAAGGGACAAAGAGGAGTTCACTTCATGGGTAGGGGAGTCCAAGAAAACATTCTTCTTGGAATAAAACTCAATTTCAAACTTAGACAGCTGACCCCCAATCAAAGTTCTGATAAACTTTCTTGTTTGCATCATTTTTACCCGAGGAAAAGTTGGACAGGGGGAACTAGGCAGAACTAACCTAGGAGAAATTATTTGTGGACATGATTTTGGGAAACCCGGGGGAGCTAAGATGGGGGAGTTGGAGGAGCTTTGTGGAGATAAAGGGTTTCTGAATTTTTGAGGTTTGTCTACAGGAAAACCTTCAATAACTAGAGGAGGTAGGTGGGGTCTGGGGTGATATCCACAGGTTTAGTAGCTATAGAGAGATCCACATTGACTGTAGGAGGATTCACCGGAGGAACTAATTCTGCTTGGGTGGCTAGAGTCATGATACCATCCAAAACTTCTTCCTCTTTCCACTGATCAAGTAAAAAGGAGTCAGTAACTGATGCCAAGGAACCCGCATATTTTGATCTTATCCAAGGGCCATATCTCTCCTTGAAATTGGGGTTGGGTTTGGGGATCTTACATTCAATGATAGTGTGGGTTAGGAATCCACACCTGTAACAGAAGCTGGGTAGGTTCTCTTACGACACTCTACACACTCTGTTTCCATTCGAGGTTTTAACCTCAAGCATTCTGCATAAGGGCTCATTTGGTTTTATCTCAATCTTAACTCTCAAGAAACAAACAACTAAGGATTGATATGAGAGGAGCACTCAACAAACGACCCTATCCTATTAGTCAGATTGATAGCAGCAGATTTGTTAAAGAAGGCCAAGGAGATCTTATGAATACCAGCCCATATTTTGATGACTTGAGGCTCATGTTCCTCGATGTGTAGATTCAGATCGATGGCCATCACTGCCATTAACCGGTGTTGGAAGTGTCATGATCCATTCGCTAGGATGATCTCAGTGTCCTCCTCTAAAGCAAATTGGAAGGTGAACTTGTTAAATCCCACTTCCGATACTCGAAAGAAAGATTTTGGTTTCTAAATGTGAACTAACACATTTTGAAGTAGTCTAGCACCAACTTGATTTGGACTCCAGATTCTTCCAAAAAAAAGTTTTCCGAAAGATGGGGGAATTGGTTTCCATTGCCAGACAACCTTCCTCGACTGATTTGGTTTCTGCATGATGGAGGTGGGGCAGAGCAGAAATAGGGGCCAAATTTTTGAAACGGGCGGCTAATGATTGATACTGACTGATTTTGTGAAGAATGGTATGTAAATGAGGGATTAGAGAAAAAAGAGGCAAATCTGGGTAGCTGGGCTAAAAGATCATCTGGGGGCACTTTACAAATATCCGGACACGCAATCTCCATGCAGAAGGCGGAACGCTGAGTAAAATCCCACCAGCCGAAATTAATGTCACTAATACCCCCCCCCCCCCCACGTTTTCGAGAGAGACCCTGAGAGGAAGAGGCTCCCGATGCCGCTTTGCATCTTCTGCATCTATTGTAGCATGAGGAGACGTGTACCGGTGGGAGTAATGTCTCTGGAGGAGACGGCGTCAGAATCGAGGCCAACTGCCTACAATCGACAGGAGGAATATTCTCCTTTTGACTGCAATCAGGTTCCTCCTTACGCATATGCGCCATGCTCGAGGCCAGCTGGCCAGGAAGATTTTTTTGACTTCTGCAGCAGAGTAACTCCCTTGCAGAGACTTTTGTATAACTTTGATATAGTAATGACCTTTGCTATAGTAACGACCTTCTTGACTTTCTTCTTGAAAGTAAACACTCTCGGACGGGACAAACATGAGGGAGGCGCGTGGAGGACGCGTTCTCTTCTCTCAAGAATCTCTAAAACCTTCATCCCTTCAAAATTCATCTTTACAAAGTTTTGTCTTTGTTGAGGGTGGAAGTATATAACATATCTTACATCAGTGGTTGGTGAAGAGAGGTATGGCTTATACATCTGACAACTATTTATTCATGTATGAGATGAAATGAGCACTGTTTAGAACAATAAGGTATATTGATATTTTTTTGAAAAAAAAACAAAATTTATATTGATATTGATACTGTTTGATCAGAGTTCAACATGTAATTAATATGTTTCCTTTTTTACCTTTAGTTAGTTGGTTACACTTCTTTTTTTATGCAGATTTTAATTTGTGTTGTTTAGATACCATCTAAAATTACTTCAAATGTAAAGTTAAATATGTAGTTGTGTAATGAATATTAATATGTTTCCATTTCCAGGGACTCTGTTATTTCTTTAGCTAAAGTTAATTAGTTAATAGTTTATATAAAAATATAAATAAGAAATTATAAAATAAAAATATGATAATTAATTAGTGAACTTTATTACTGTATACAATATACAAAACAATAAACTAATTAATAGTAAAACAATATGGCTTAATATTGATATTTTATACTATACTTTTTTATAAAATGAAATATTATCATTAAAATATAGTATTGATAATCTTAAAAACTACTAATTATCTTTTAAAAAATAGGAAAAATTATATGCCCCACCCATGACGTTTGGCGAAATTACACACTCCACCCACGAGGTTTCAAAAATTACTTTGTCCACCCTTGTGGTTTCCCTCATTTTACATCCAACAACTTTTCTAATTTGTGTTCAATTTAAAATATACTTAAACATTGTCCAAAATTGATTAAATTTTACATGGACACTGCTAACTTGTTATACTTTGGTTCAGTGACAAATCTAATGAAATAACCCTAATTAAATGAAACATTGATTAAACATTTAATCAATTAAATTAAGGCCTAAACATGCCTTAAAATCAATTTAAAAACAACAGTAGTCAACATAAAGCAAATATTGCACCCTTTGACCATTTAGGGTAAATATATATACCCAAATGAACTCCTTAGGACCTAAAATTTTGTCCTAAGAATATTAACACATAAATGAATGTACTAAAATTATTGGACAACATTCCAACATAAATAACAAGCATTAACATGCTTAAAAGTCACTTAGAGCAAAATGTGCTCTAAATAAGCTTTAAAGGTCATGTGACCTCCGTTTGATTCCAAATCAAATTCCTAAGCTTAATAATCATGTATTGGATGTAATTAATCAATTACCAAAGAAAACCAAGCTCAAAAACAAGCTTTAACACAAAATGTGCACTAAGCTTCCTTAAAGCACATTTTTGTGAGATTGTTTTCAAAATGAGTTTTGTTTGATTTTAGGGCCTTGAATACCCTTAATTATACTAATGTGACATAATTTACCACATTAGAACGCCTAATTCAAAGTTTTTCAAAAAAAAATCAAAAATATGTGCCTTGGTTGTGAATAGTACCCAAAATAGCACTTATTTTCCTAATCTAGTCAAGGGTCAACACTTCTCCCTTGACCTTGACCAAACACCACCGCATATTAACCACCCCCTTCTCATCTAATTGCCGGCTACATATATTATGACTCATCAAATTACTTTATTAAAGTAAACATAATTACCACTTTTATGACATTTATTAAATAAATATATCCTTTCCACCTTGGCTACTTACTTCCACCATCTGCAAAAAAAAGCCACCGATCACTACTTATGAGATATGAGTCTTTATGACATGTTTACATATAATATAAAGTAGCGCGCCAAAGCAACTTGTTTTTTTTTCCTACCGTAACTACTACTACTTTCTTCCGCCTGTTTACTATGCCATTATTATCCATTACCTACATACCTTATCTAGTAGTGACTTAGCATGGTGAATTTTTAATGAATTTCCATTTTACGGTACATATAACATGTAAACAAAACCAAGATAAGTTCCTCACCTTGACTACTTATTACCGGCAGCTAAGGAGCTTTCTTAAGCCATAGGAAACCTTGAAAATTCCAAGTCATGAGTCATCCAAGACCATTGACCAATTAAGCCTTTATCTCTTTGTAAGCTTACCTTTCTCTTTTTCTTCATTTCTATCCTTCCAGCCGGTTTCTTCTTTAACAAACCCTCTCTGTTACTGCTCTTTTACCGTATGAACACCCCAACTTCAAGGGAAGATCCCTCCTAATCTAGGTAAGCTTATGATGCATGGTTATGCTCATTATTTTCATTTATTTCTCCTCTTTCCAATGAGCTCATTCACTCTCATTTCTATCTAGCCTATTGGTGTGAGTTGGAGCTGGAAGTTGGACTCATTTTCGGTTGAAAAACAGAAGAGGAAGGGAAGGAATCTTACAAGGTTCTTAAGGTATAAAAATGCCTTAAACTTGACCATCATTTTCTCCTTCACTTTCGGCTATATTGCTCATCTTCCCTAGCTTATTCCCTTGTTGTTTTCAAGTGAAAACCAGCTGAAACACTCATACTTTGATGGCCTAGCAAGATCCAAGCCAAGGAACTTCATCTTAGCATTTTTTGGTAACAAAAATTACCACCATCCCTTACTGATTTTTACCGGTTATGTTCTATGTGTTGGATGGTGTTTTTAACACCTTTTCTTACCTTGGAAAAAAGGCGTGAGCCATGCCTATATACCCCATCATAATAAGGTAAACTTCCATACAAAATGAGCTGATTTTATCCCTTAAGTATTGGTTATAACACTAGCGTAATGCTTCTGTTTTTCCTTGGCAAAAACACTACCGAAATGGTGCTGCTACCTTGGGAAAAATCTGCACAAAAATGGAGGAGAGAAGCTTAAGTATATATCTAGCAAAGTAATCAAAATATATAACCTTATAATGCTATATTACTAGCTTATGTGTTAATTAAGTTTGGAAACTAATTTAAGAATTGTTATACATCAGTCGTGAGTGCCTAGGCTGTTTGATTTGCTTGGAAACATTGTAAGTATACTAAACTTAGTATATTATAAAGTTTATATGTTATTTAGCTACATTAAATACAAGCCGTGAGTGAATAGGCATCAAATAGCTTAACTATGTATTATAATGTTTTACAACATTTTTAGTTGATAATATAAGGTTTAGATGACATATTATGTCATAGGAATTAATTAAATAATTTTTGGAAAACATTAAAGAAAAACTATACTCCAAGCCGTATACATATAATATTTTTATGATATTTATGTGTAATTTTATTCTATGTTAATTGTTGTAATAAGGCCATGCATTTTTAGGCCATTTAATTTTATGTTATATTAACTTAAAAATGAATTTAAAATGAAAATAAACATTACCTTAACATTTGGGGTTGATTTGTAATTAAAACAAATTTTGGAGGCTATATAAGGATTATAGCCGAAAACTATGTATTAAAAACTATTAAAATGAATTTTATAAAGTTTTATAAAATATGGGGTCAGATTGTAATTTTTGAGGAAGTTGTGGTCAAAACCGCAAATACATAAATCTATGGTCAAACTAGTAAATGGGTCAACTTTGACCATGTTAAAAGCCTTGACCAAAATTTATAACATAAGTAATTAAACTGTGGTTATATATTAACATTATAAGTTAATTGTGGAATTTATAAAACTAGTGGGGTACAAAAGGTAATTACCGAAAATAAGGGGTTAGGATTGTTAATACTATAGTTTATATCATTACTATAAAGTTTGGGAATTTTTAAAATTATATAAATGGCTATATTGATAAAAGTGTATAATATATAGTTTTGTGACATATAGAAAGTATATTGTATAAGTGTGGGCAATATGTAATTCAAAGAAATATTTGGGCGGAAAAATAGATTAAAAAGAGATTATGGTCTGTTCGAATTTTTCAAATTATAAAAACTATGTGATAAAAATTATTATAAGGTTTAAATGATATAATGTAAGGTTAAAACAACATGTTATAAAATATGTGGTGAAATTGTAATAAATAGAAAGTGTGGGAATTGAAAAGAGAATGAAAAATAAACTATATGCCTTCTCGGCAATTATGAGGAATTTAATAAAAACTATAAGTTATGTTTTGTCATAAGGTTTTAATGTTATAAAATGTAATATTTATAACATGGTATAATAATGTGTAGTAATATTGTAATTAATGAAAACTATGTGAATAAAGAAATAATAAGTATAAAATATATGTGCCTTGCGGCAATTATTTTAATATAAGTTTTAAAAACTATATATTATAATGTTACATGAGATATAAAAATATCATATTATATGGTATAAGAGATAAATGTAACATTGTATGATTTTATGTGGTCAAAACATAGTTTATAAAACTATATATTAAAAACCGCATATATAACATTCATGAAATGAAATTATAAACTATGCTTTACAATGATATAAATACTATAGATATTATATAGTATTAGTGTGATTAAATGAAGTAATTATCATTAATAATATTCACATGAAATAATGTGACAATTAATGAAGAAAAAGAATTTATAAACTAAGGTTAGTATTAGAATAAACCTTAAGAAATTATAATACATGTAATGAAATGTTACATAGTATTAAGATAAAGTTCTTAATATGAATTGCATAAAATAATGCAACAAATGGAAATAATCATCTTACATAAGATGATAATAATGTAACATATGATATAAGGGTATAACTCATGAAATATTAATGTTTAAGTGAATACATGTGTTGCGCAAGCATATATTAAAAATATGCATATTAAATCATATGGTATAGTTGAAACTATATAATATAGTGCATGCATACATGCAACTATGTACTATATGATAAAATCAAATAAAAACAACATATATAAATATATATGTAAAAACCGAATCTATAAGTGTATACAATATGGTTTTAATGTCATGAAATAATAAATGACAAAATGTTATGACATTGGTATAGCTATATACTATAACTCATACAAGTATAAATTAAAGTATAGCTTATTGAGATGAATGGTGAGATGTATAATATATGGTACAATAATCATTGGTTAAATAATAATACCATATAACATTAATGCATGAGCACTAAATGTTGTGCGAAATAACGTTGCATGCACACATGCAACCATATAATATAATGTATATTCGTATACCTAACCGGAACGGTCAAATTAATACATAAGTATAAAACGTGGATATATATTCGTATACTCGTAAGTATAAGGAATAAATCCTAATATTCAAATACGCTATAACTAAAGCGTCTTTTTAACCGACTCATTTAAATAAACCTAGATGTTGGTAATTAATACGTACTACGAGTAACGAGTCTCGTATAACGGTACTTTAACAAATAACAGTTGAAATCCGGGGACGTAATGTCGGGATTATTTGTGTTGTTCGGATTTACCGAACTTAAATAAGTCATGTGGATTGACTTATGTTGTGTTTGATATTTAGACCGTATCACCGACGAAGGCGCTTGACGAGCTAGTGGTCTACTGCACAACCAGGTCTTTGGTGAACGGTATGTAAAGGGGTCTGATCTGAGATGTCCTGAGGAATTCCTCGGGCTCAGATATGTGTGTTGTATAACGAGTGCGATGCATGTATGGATGTGTGTTTATGTATGGGTGTTATGTGATGTTAATTGTTTAAATTCCCGCATCATTAATTGTGCACGAACGTCCTTCGGGACTAATATTACATCGACTATAAATCGACTTATATAAAACACATATGCGTTTAATGTGATGTGAATGTGGTTACTTAACATAACACATTGATGTTATAAATAAGTATGTATTAACCTAAGTAAATTACTAAGGTACGGGACACGACATTGTCGGTCTCTAGAGCACAGCTCTAACATGTATATGACCTAGATGACTTCTAGGCATGCGTAAGACCCTTAGGGCGGCTAAGTGATAAGTGAACTCGTTATAACAAAATTATACCTTCGGTATTCGACTAACTAATTAAACACATAATTGAACATTGGTGGAGGAGAATAAGTCCCGGAGTCACGGACTAACTGGCTGCGCAGAGAGATCTCTTGAGTATTTTTCCTGGATCGGGATTAGACTCTAATGATGCCACGAGCCTACATAGATCGTTGGTCAGGTTATACCATTATTGGTACTCGGCCATTGGCCCCAAACTAAATGACGCCTTTTAGGCAAAGAGGAAGTCCAGAGATCTTATATCTTTGGCCGGAGTGCACTGCTTTTAGTGCCACCAGGACGACTGTCAAAAATAAAATACAAATACGGGTTGTCCTAACTTGACACCCACTGACGTTGTGTTGTGATGTGATGAGGACCCGGGGGGTCGTGTGATTAACTGAATGACCAGACTGTTACTAACAGCTACTCGTTTATTGATTGTTGTTGGGATATATATTGTGTTGTGTGATGTTGTGTGTGAATTGTAGTGATTGCCTTAACTGTTTACTTTACCGCCATTCAAGTGTTTATTGCTTTATATGCCTGTACACCGGTAAAGCATGTAACGAACCTAATAATGGCGACCATAACTATTAAGTGACCAATAAGGTCCAGGCTTGGCATACTCAGCGTTTTATCGCTGAGCCTTTATGGCATTGCTGCATGTGATGATTAACACGGAGGCCGAAGAGCGGGACCCGGGTAGTTAGGGTTTTATTTACCGTACGATATATCACAATGCATTAGGATGATTAATAGCTTAATATGTTTATAACGTATATACATTTGGGAATACCTAGACGCTCACTTGTCGTTAAAGTTACATTTGGTTTAGATTGTTGTATAGGTTAGTATCTCGTTATCACTGCGGTTATGTATGTATTACCAGTGTCGTTTCGTATTTAATTTATTTCTGCTTCTTTACTCGTATGGGCGAGTAATGACATGTGGCACCCGAGTGAGATTTTTACCATGTGACTTCCGCTGTGAGACGTTTTTATTTAATGCTACGTGAGTGATTATTACGTGATTACGAGTGGGGTGTACAAAAGTGGTATCAGAGCGGAGTACCGCTCTGATGACGAGATAATAGGATTTAAGACAGTGAGCCTAGGACTTGGGAATACGGGAAACGTTTGTGAGGTACGAAACGTCTTCATTCAAGTGGAATTATGTGTTAGCAAAGCCTTTGGCTTGCAAGTGTTAGCCCTTGAGGCGCACAAATGTGTTTGATTGTAATGTGATAAGTTATTGATCAATGAATAGACGAACGGTAATACCGATGTCTAGTGGTGGTGTGGGCTAAGAAGCTGGCCAAGGGCATAAAGGCCCACAGAATATTACCCCCGTTATGGACCAGCTGGGAGCTCAGTCTGGAGGAAACATACGTACGTCGTGAGTACATTGGCGACAGTCCACTTTCACGTGGAAGTCCAGTATGGACTACCGCCGACAGTACCCCTCCCGCCACAACCCAATGAGTATCATACAACTGAAAAATGCAATCCCCGAATATAGGGAAGAGGGCAACCAAGCCCAACTGACCGTCTAAACGCTTTCGCATTTAAAGTATAAAATCTTACTCCTATAGCGTTAACAAAATTCAATACCCTACCTTCTTTACAAATGACCAAATGTTTGCGATAGGCACCGCCGGGGCGAGCGCCATTGCTACGGTAAACGTCGTGGAAAGGATCTCCCAAGATATCAGGGCAAGCGGATCGGGAGCATCCTGAGCTCCGCGAGACCGTCACCTGTAAAGGGGACCATTGACCACCATACCATTGTATTGTGATACCAAAATGTAAACTGTGATAATATGGAGAGTGTGGAGAATTTTGTAAGTGCACACGTCCTGTCATTTCAAATTCCAGTCCTAATCTTGTGTACACACAATACCGGGACACTAGAACCTTGTCGTGACGACACCTATGGAGGAACAAATTCCGAGCGCTTATGCTACCATAAATCTAGTGTGAGGTAGAACTTGAACATTCTAATAACAATGTGGTCGGGAAAATTTTCCAATCCAAATACCGTCTTTTTAGGAATAATCGTTCCAACGGTGCCTGAGCAACCAACGCGGTAGTAAGACGAACGAGTCTGAAACCGACAATTCCACTTGCATGGCGTGCTTGTCACTGCAAGCGCTAAGCCAAACAATGTACTAATAATTCCACCTACTCCGCGCACTTGCTACCGTAAGTGCTGCAACAACTACGACCGTAGTACAACTACCGTTATCGTTACAAGCAAATTCTGTAAACTGTGTAGACCAGTTAGGGGTGTCAAAATTGGGTTTCGGGTCGGGCTAAGCTCAACCCGAACCTGACCCGAAAATAGTTTTGGTCAACCCGAACCCGACCCGAACCCGGAGTGGGTTGTACTTCTTTAACCCGAACCCGGAGCGGGTTGACCCGAACCTGACCCGTTTTTTCAAAAATTTATTTTATTTTTTAAATTTTAGATTATTTAATAAAAAATATAATACTATAATATTAATTAATTATTATGTACAATATATAATCATATGTTATCGATTAAATGTTTATTTAGTTATAAATTAATCATTAAATACTAATTAAGTCATTAAATATAACATATTTTCTATTTTTAATTAAATTTTTTTCGGGTTACGGGTTAGCGGGTTCAACCCGAAGCGGGTTTCAATGACCCAACCCGAACCCGACCTAAAAATCATTTCGGGTCAGAAATCTCAACCCGAACCCGGTTTTTTACGGGTCGGTTTCGGTCGGGTTTCGGGTTCGGGTCAAGATTGACATCCCTAAGACCAGTGGTACCACACCATGGCTACCAATGCCACCAAAACAATTGTACAATTCTAATATAAACTACATGACTACTATTGTCACCACAAGAAGGATGAACCGCGAAAATACGAGGTCTATAACCTCAGAAGGACCCGTTGAGTCCGACCAATGCAAAAAGGGGCACATATTAGCCCATAATAACTACACCCGTTAAACCGGAATAAATTATATGACACCGGCTTACGAGCCAAAATAACGTAATTTATCTGTTAAAACCATTTAATGGCTGAATTGGAAGTGAGAGGTGGAACTTGATTTCCTAGGAATCGAGGGAAGCAGAACACAAATTGGGGTAGAAGGATAGCTCGTCACTGGTGCTGATCACATCAGGAGCGGGAGATTCCTGAGACTCTTCACAAGTTGCCACAATTGATTACAGTAAGAATAAACGAAAACTACAATATTCTAACTATAAACAGCTAGCATCAAATCAACCATAACGTATTAAATGAGTATACCTGTGAGTACAACTCACTCCCGTACTACGTGCATAGGAAATTGTGAAAGAAATATGAACACTTAACGGACAATACCAATATTAACCATAACGGCCAACGCCAGCTTGTGACGAACAACAGGAAGGTTGTAAAACATATCAGTCCATAGTTGGACCAAAAAAAAATCGAAAAGAATAAACCTACCGTAATATGGTTACTACCAGTACCAGTCGCAACAATAAACGCGAATCTATATTGAACGCATGGATAACTACCACCCCTGGGCACTGCCTTTACCAAGGAGTGCCATGTACGCTTATGTACAAATATGAATGAATAAATGTCGAGATTAAATCTTATGTGTATTATCACGATCATACTGATCATGGAACAAGTTCCAAGTAAAAGAGTGGCTACCGCCATTGGCGTCCCACCACGTAAAAGTAATAATTATGTGTGTATGCAAAAAGGGCATGTCGTCTATTATTAGTACGACTGTCAGTGATGATGAGTATGTGAATTAAACAACGGCAAATTGCCTAAACAATAATACAAATATTCAAGTGTAACCAATGATACAAAACAAACAAACTAGACGCTAAATGGCGTAGGTTAAAGTATGTACTCAATGTACTAGTAAACGGGCGTAAGCCCGGGAGGACGGGGACACCGCCTCCGATTACCTTTAAATGTATGTTACCAAGAAAATGATGTCTGAATTAATACGACTGATAATAAGAAGCAAGCTACCATAAGGACTTCCATAAAAGGAAGGATGCACACATCCTCGCCACGGGGTCCGGTACTACGTTAAACAATATGACCCAGGAAATATAATAAAGTCAATAGAGTTACGGTACATACCGTAAGCAATGTCAATAACATGTTAATTAACTAACAAGCGCCAAACCGCGCACATGAGATCTAAATAACAACAGTTGACCCAGCATGTGTGTAACCCCAATAAAGAAATTACTAAAGAATAAATAACAACAAACTTACAAATTTGAGAACGCATGAATTCTCTTTGAAACACCCCTAAACAAATAGACACATAAAATCATAAACGCGTGAAAATTATCTGTGAATAACGTGTCACATAATTCGGGGCATGTAATAATGTAGAAATGATCAAACTAAGTGCGGACATATATACGTCCGAGAACGTGACAACATGTCACCACCTAAGGTATATTATGAATCTAATTACATTGTAAACTAGCTAGAATATAAAGATCACACCTAGAACAAAGTAATAATATTGTTACAATTATAATGCATGATTTAAGTATAAATAACAATGTCGTTGCAAGCTATAATACATGACTTAATTATATAAGTACATATACCGCGTAACGTCTAAGGTAATCCTATGCTAAATAATTAAACAACAAGAGCACAATAACTCGACAACTAACACATGAAAGAGTCGTAAAAGGACATGTAACACATGCCTTAGGTTATTAGATTATAAACTAGTTAATATGGTATTATAGATACCAAGTGAAATCAAACACTAGCACTAAACTAGGTGTGGCCGGTTTGACATTAAACAAAAACACACTAGTTAACTTGCCAATCCTTAACATGAGTATAATACTAATTAGTCACATTATGTTTAAGTATAAGATAATCAAACAACAAAAAAAAAGAAAGAAACTAGACCAAGATGGTCTTGTGCTGTCCGAAATCAGCTACAATGAACAGCCTTGGAGACAACACCTTACAGCAATGTTTATTCACTTAATTCCCCCACAATCTAGTTGGAACTTGGAGTCATAAACCACCATACACCAAGCCATGACTGAGTAAATCGGCAGAGGCAAACTCCACGCACTCAGTGGCATTTGATAACATAAAGAACAAAAACAAAACAGACCAACTCTTCACCTGGTGTGGACTTCAAAGAAAAATCAGTCTACTGTCATTTCTGTGGTTGCAGATCATTGTGTTAGGTTACCCACTCAACTTCTATACTCCCTTGGAAACTTCAGCCACATTACATCCTTCTTTCATGCCCATACTCTCTTGAAACTTGGAGACCACAAACATAATCTGAGTTGCTCCTGATTTCGGTTAAAATAACCAAGGAGACAAGGCTGGTGCATCAGAATTAGTGCTCCAAACTCCCACAAATTCCTTATTGAAACTTCCACCCACTAGCAACTAATTAGTTCTGCATTCAGACATCTCTTGCCTCTGTCCTCTGATTAATATCCTTGCTCAATCATTCTCCTCCATACTCTGATTTCTCACGAACAGACAACAAGGTAATACTCCCAAACTAACTTCCTTCAGCTTTGTTTTCCTTTGTTCATTTCTGTCCGAGAACCCCTGCTTAAGCTCTTTAATTTTCTGCATTTCTAACGCATGAACCTGGCATGAAGACCTGCTAGTACAAGCTCTGGAAGAATTCCTAGAGCAAAATAAATCAGCTTCCTGACTCTAACAAGGTGAATATCAACTGCTTAGTCATTTATCAGTCTCCTCTGTTTGGTTTTGCCCGAGAGTCCATGCACCAGTTCTCTAACTTCCTTCTCATCTCACGCAAGAACTCTGCATGCTAGGTGGGAGTAGAGATCTGGAAATCCTGAAACCAAATTTCACTCCAAGAACTCCCAGAGGTGAGACCATGAAACCAGGAAAGCAATCTGTTGTTGCAGTTCCTTGCTTCTTCTGTTTTGTGTCTGAAACAAATACCCACTGCTCACCCAATCTCTCCTCTTGTTTTACCTGAAAGTGTTGCGCAAGTGTTCTAGCAAGGTCGAGAATTCTGGAGCAACAACCTACCTAAACTGATTTAGAAAGTTGCCCAAGGTAATCTCATTAAACACCTGCGCAAGTCCTGGGAGTATAATCATTTTTACAGCAAAAATATAAGTAACTAACCGGTGGATTCTCTCTTATTCCTGGTCTGTCATGGAAGACCTTGATGTTTGGTGAACTCGCCCTTCAAAACTTGAAAGGAAATCCATGAAGGAACTAGTTTCTAACCAAGGTAAGAAAGAAAAACCATAGAAAAGGAAATGCATCAGTTTCCAGTTTTCTTTTCCCGTTAGTGTTTGTGTTCTGTATATTTATTTTTCAGGAGAAATGTGAAGGTGGTAATGGTTATATAACAAACTTAAAACCTAGCTAACACTCTTACTTAATTAGTAACTAATCTAGTAGAGGGTGGGAAGATGAGTCAACATATTAAAACAGAAGCAAGTAACAGTAGAGTGCAAGAGTTAGATATCAGTTTTTGAAATGTTAATGCTTCTGTGTATTAACCTCCTGAAGTAATCTAGATGTTGTATTGGCTTAGTGACCAACCTAAAAGCTTAATAAAACGTGGGGCTAAGTGTAAAAGAACTGGGAGACTGGAAAGAAGGAAAACACAGTTAACAACTTAAAAGAGCAGAAGGGAAATTCAGTCGTTCATATTTTTCTGTTTCAGTTTTTAGTTAGTACTGGGATGTTTCAGTAGCTTTAATAATGTTGTTTAGGGTCTGTTCTTGAAGTTAGAATCGTGGTAAAAACACTTAACTGAATGAGAAAACAACTTGGGAAAACTAGGAACCCGATTATAGGGAAGGAAGAAGACAACAGAAGGTAATAAATCAGTTTCAGTTTTTCAGTTTCTGGAATTTTCTTGTCTCAGTATAAGCAGGGTTCTGTAAGATTAACAAGTTGTTTTGGGATGGTTTGGAGTCTAAAATCTTGACAAAACATTTAAGTAAGTAGGGAGTACTTGGGATAGATCAAAAGACATATTAATAACAAACAAAAAAGAAACCGAAAAGAGATAGCAGTAGGAGTAGGCATGAACTTGACTTCAGTTGAGTTTCAGTTTTCAGGTTCTTCCCCCGTTAGAATTAGGATGTCCAGTAGCTCTAATGATGTTGTTGTGATTCTGTTTTGAAGATAAAACCCTGATAAAACACCTGATTAACTAGGTAAGGAATTTGGGGAGAAACTGAAAAGCAAATTCAAGAGCAAACAAAAAACTAGAAGAGAAAAGAATTAGTTATGTCTTTCTGTGTTGCAGTTTTTTTTCCATTTCTGTATAACCTTACTTCAGAAGGGTTATGAGGAATGAATTGAGTGGTTAACGAACCTAACACACTTAAGCTAGTTCATGAATGCTTAGAGGAAAAATTAAAGGTCAGGTTAAGCAACAAAAAAGAAAGATAGAAGTAAAGCCATCAGTGTTAGTTTTCAGTCCCTTATCAGTTTTGTCCAGTTCAGTTCTTGGATGTACCAGTGCTGCTAATCAAGTTGCCTTGGGTTTTGTTTTGGGTTTAGAAGCCTGGTGGAACACTTAAGTAACTGAGTCAGCATTTTGGGAAGGATTGGAAAATCAAGTCGTGAACAAACAAGGAAGAAACTAGAAGAGAAGTTATAAGGTACATGTTTCAGTTTCATTTCTTTTTTCGGTTCTGTATAACTTTGTACAGGGAGATTTGTAGGAGTTGTACTGAGTTGCCAAGGAATCTAAAACACCTGCAACATACCTTAGTAAGTATAAGTACCTAGGGGAAGATTAGAGGCCAGAATAATTAACTGCAAGCAAGAATCAGACAGAAAATGCACCGATTCTGTTTCAACTTCTTTTCTGTGATTATTACCTCTGTATAACTAAGATACAAGTAGGATAAGAGTGTTGTGTTGGTTTAATGAGAAACTCAAAACATGGCTAATACCCCTATCTAAGTTGTTGTACTCACTTGGAGGATTAGGAGTCAATTTGATAGACTGACATAAGAAGATGAAGAGATACACCAATTCTGTTTTGATTTCAGATTTTCAATAGTTGTTGTTTCTGTGTACTTTGCAGAAGCTATGTGAGTGTTTTATTGGTTTAGTCGCGAGTTTAAAACATTGTTAACACCCATAGCTAGTTGGGTAAATACTGTGGGAAAGAATCAAACATCAGTTGAGCTAGCTAGATACAAGAACCAGGAAGAAATATGTAGATTGTTGTTCAGATTTCATTAATGTTGTAGTTTCTATATAACTAGGTTACAGGGGTATTATAAGGGTGATGCTGGTTTAATAATGAACCAAAAACAGTACTAATACCTCTAGTTAAGTTGATGGAACATTATGGGAAAGATAAACATCGGTTGGTACATTACGGGAGAGGTTAAGTAAGATTAAACACTAAAACTATGTTTTAGCTTTCTAAACTTTTAGGCTTTAGTATAAGCGGGTTTTGGGGTATGTTAAAGACTGTGTTGCTGTGTTAGTAGATTAAAAATATTGCTAACCTACTTAGCTAAGGAGGGAATACACTTCAGGCAAGTTAAATCCATCTTAGGTAAAGTTGTTACATGTCGGTATTTAAAAACACTCTAGAACAATAGCTAGAGTAAGGACTTAGTTAAACATGTAAACCGACTATGTAAATGTCCTAGGAGTCGGATAAAGCCTAAAGTTAATACTTGGAAAGTTTCTAAGGCCTAGTATAAGTTGAACATTCAAAAGTTCACCTAGGGAACAACACCCGATAAAATGGGATAAACTAGGAAAATGTCACAACAGTTGTGCATGAAATTATAAAACTGACAAGTTGTTTTAATTAACATTAGGGCCGTGACGAACGCCAACCGGGACCTTGTGTGTGAGATAACTCTTCCTTCTGACTAAGGTATGGATATGTGTGGTCCGTATGTTGCCGTGTTACACGGCTTGTTTGTTGTGTGCCTTGCTTGACATGACCACCGACAAGCTGAAATTGGATTGCTTGGTTTCACTTGCTTATATGCTTATTCTATCATTGTTGCATATTACTTGCGCGCACACAGTAGTTTAGTCCCTTCTCGTTGATGGAACTTTGAGATGAAACACAACGAACTACATAAACAAAACAAAGGGACTGTATAAAGGGAACACTCCTCTTTAACTATAGAGGACTTCTAATGACACCCACTATGGTGTCGAGCTTATAATGATAATGATAAGTAAAATACCAGCTGGTGGAACATGAGGATAATCCGGGAAGATGACTTCTCGGGCCGCGCGGTAGGGACGCTCGGGAGTTGGTATCTGAATCAGATCTTTCGACCGACTATTGTGGAGCACATCCTGGGGTCTAGAGATGACCCCGCTTTCTCGACGCACGATGTCAGGACTGGGAGACTGGCTATTGGTGGAGCATATCCTGGGGTCTAGAGATGACCCCGCTTTCTCGATGCATGACGCCGGGAATGGGGGATTAGCTATGGAGAAGACGTTCTACAACTTGTGGTGATAAGAGAATTCACAAAACATCCTTAAAGAAACAAGGAACGATTGGCACCTACACGATATGGTCACGGGAACTAACCTGCATCCCCAGACCTGGTGCAAGGAAAGAGAAAGAAAAATACACACTATGGGAATAAGGGAAAAGAAATGAAAACACACAACGTTTGAATGATCCCACTGTGAGGATCATCATTATTCAAATTCTCTTGCACGCTCTATTTGTATACATGCTTGACGTGCTTGTTGTTATCCCTATGCTCAACATGTTGTGAGTTGCTATGTTGATATTGTATGTTGTGTGTTACTGCTTTACTATAGCATGTAAATTGGACTTAATAATATTCAACCAAGTAGTCGTGTAGCCCGGCAACATACGGGCTACACATATTCATACTCAACGTAGTTTGCTGAGTCCTTTATTTTTACAGGTATGGATTTGGACGATGACGGAGCGTAGGCAGGATTTCTACCCTGGGGGTAGTCAATTCTGGGCAAGACTTTTGAGTAGTATGTTTAATGTATGGGTTGTTACTATGTAGAACTAAACCCGGGATGTACTTTTCGGTTTATGACTTAGTAATTATGTTGTAGACACTCGGTACTCTGATTTGTGTGTAATGTTCGTACTGCAGTTGGTTAAGGTTTTAAATTTCCAGTCATGCAGACCGAAACTTGGTGTTGGTAATGTGGTCTGTCAACCACGTGGGTGGTTGGCGTCTGTAGCTCCCGAATGAAGTTGAGAATCCGCTGCATAGCTAACTCGTGATATGGCTAGGCGCGTTTTTCGTACGGTTGGATGTTGATTCGAGGGTGTTACACTCTTAAAGAAATCAACTAACAGTTATCAACAATATACTCAACAATAACAAAGAAAAAAAACCATCCCCTGCTACGACGATGTAAACCTTATCAGTACGATAAGTTGTAACAAACACCGCTGAAACCAAATATATGAAACCATAGCCATTGGGCAGGAAACCCAGGGAACCAAACATTCCCATGGGAGACCCCCAATACTAACAGAAAGGAGATTGACAACAGAATGCTTCTTGAACGTGTGACGGACACTACGAGTCTATAAACGAGTTATGGGACGACCACACTCCATGGGAGCTTGTGGGCTCAACGGACTCATTACTGAGTTAGTCAAGTAAGTAGCAATGTATCAGTACGGTACCCCATACACGTAGACATGTGGTGAAAGGAGCACTGGGAGTAGTCAACTCCACACGAAGGTCAGAAATGTAAACCCAGACCAGTGTAAATAACCGCCTAGAATAAATTAACGAATAAAACCCCAATTTAATTAACGAAGTGAATGGAACCAACAACCTTGAATGTAAAATGGTCAAGCCATAACTTCGCAAAGGAATGGCTAACACACAGTGGAAAGAATTGATAGTTAATTAAATGACAAGCAAGAAGACACAATAAATGGGCGAATGGGAATATAATACACAAAGAGGCTCAATAGCCGTTTAAACTAACAATATGTAGTACTCAAAAGTAACCATGCAATGATTATAATCATTACTCGTAAAAGGGACAAAGAGAGAATTACTCTCCACATATATAAATATATACAACAATACCGAATGGTATCATAATTATGTATGTCCAAATTAAGGACAGTGGTACGTTCTTAACCAGAAAGAGGTTGAACACAAGTACATTATTGTCTAACATACAGTAAAGGCGAAGCTGGTACACTAGCGGATGCCCTGAACTTTAAAGAGAATGCCACGATAAATATACAACCGTCAAATTGACTGAAATATGGTGCGCACAGAAGCGACCATTACAACTACAATGTGAATAAACACTTTCCCAAACACGGACGAGCAAAGCTCGCACAGGAAATAATGATGAGAAATAAATGTAAGGAAGGTTATACAACAGCCTGGACAGTTAAAGGATGTGTTCCCAAAATAATATTGAGATCAAACCTATAACTCACTCAGGAACTTATAAATAATGAATACAATTACAACCCTTGTAAACAATGTGGGAATTCAATGATACAAATTTACAAGAGGAAAGTACCTCAACTGCCAAAACATTCCCCACGGGATGTCGACCAATGCAGAACATAGTAGGACAGTAACCATGGATTCCCCCAATAAATGGGGCGAACCATGCAAAGGTGGTTGCGAAACCGAAACACGGGAAACACAACAAATATCAACGAGAAAATACATAACAAATATTATAAATAAATGAATTACACCGGAAAAACAACTGGGAGACACGGGATTACAAAAATTATCCTCGTGCAATTATAATGATATGTATTAAAGAAAATGTTATGACTAGTGCAAACGACACTAAATACAAATGATTACTTACACCATACTTCATCTCAACATTATACCGACGATTGAAGATAATAATGACTCAAATAATATCGCGCACTAGCGATCCAAAATATCGATACAGTCGTGTGCACATACAACTAATGTTGCCGCACCGACTGAGATACCTCTGTTTCCAGTTACAAAGACCGTGAACGACATAGTCATAATGGAATGACGTCAGTAATAAAACTGCAAATAAACCATCTAAGATAACAATAGAATGAAGGGCGTATTAGCCCCATATCCGTGGGTCTGCATCTCAATACAGAGCGAGTGGGCCCAATAGAATGTGGTTGAGACAGCGCACCAAGTACTCCATGCCTTTGGCTGGAAATGTACACGCCTCACCTTTCTTATAACCTCTTTTATAACCGAATGTCTAAAAATCAACCTGTCTCTCAATATGAGAATTTCATGAGACCCAAGTATCCAGTGCTCTTTGGTTAGCGGCTGTAGTATACTTGTGGGGTACGGGGGTGTAACCCTTTTTAAGGGGGGTAGAACCTCTTGGTTGTGCACAAGTGTGCACTAGTTTTTGTGTTTTTGTATGCGGGGCATACGCTATTTTATCGGTTGTTTGTAGGCGCATTGCGCACCTGTGTATGTCTGTGTACATGTATGTAAGTATCCTACGAGACACTCAGTTATGTTTTGTAGGTATGAACTTGTTGGATGATATATTTGTGTATACTCTCTTATGAATTCAGATTATGTTGTATCGTTTAGATACCGAACATATAGATACTGGTTGAATCATAGAGATGGATCATGGAATGTTGAATGTTATGGACACCTCGGGGAGGTTGTCAAGATGGTTAGAACTGATAGGAAAACGATGGTGCTGATGGATCACCTATATCTATATACTTGAATTAACGCCACACTTGAGGGCTATGTGTAGTATGAGCACAATACATTATGCGTGAATGCTACATCACATAGATGTACATTATGGGAATCATGGGTAGATATATATCATATACCTATTTAAGAAAGATGACTTCGGGATGAAGTCTTTTTAAGGGGGGAAGACTGAAATACCCCTAACTAAATGAAACATTGATTAAACATTTAATCAATTAAATTAAGGCCTAAACATGCCTTAAAATCAATTTAAAAACAATAGTGGTCAACATAAAGCAAATATTGCACCCTTTGACCATTTAGGGTAAATATATATGCCCAAATGAACTCCTTAGGACCTAAAATTCTGTCCTAAGCATATTAACACATACATTAACGTACTAAAATTATTGGAAACACTCCAACATAAATAACAAGCATTAACATGCTTAAAAAACACTTAGAGCAAAATGTGCTCTAAATAAGCTTTAAAGGTCATGTGACCTTCGTTTGATTCCAAATCAAATTCCTAAGCTTAATAATCATGTATTGGATGTAATTAATCAATTACCAAAGAAAACCAAGCTCAAAAACAAGCTTTAGCACAAAATGTGCACTAAGCTTCCTTAAAGCACATTTTTGTGAGATTGTTTTCAAAATGAGTTTTGTTTGATTTTAGGGCCTTGAATACCCTTAATTATACTAATGTGACATAATTTACCACATTAGAATTCCTAATTCAAAGTTTTTCAAAAAAAATCAAAAATATGTGCCTTGGTTGTGAATAGTACCAAAAATAGCACTTATTTTCCTAATCTAGTCAAGGGTCAACACTTCTCCCTTGACCTTGACCAAACACCACCGCATATTAACCACCCCCTTATCATCTAATTGTCGGCTACATATATATATATATATTATGACTCATCAAATTACTTTATTAAAGTAAACATAATTATCACTTTTATGACATTTATTAAATAAATATATCCTTTCCACCTTGGCTACTTACTTCCACCACCTTGGATTGTCGTTCTTGTCCACTTCCAAGCTCTGAACATCTGCAAAAAAAGCCACCGAGCACTACATATGAGATATGAGTCTTTATTACATGTTTACATATAATATAAAATAGCCAAAGCAACTTGTGTTTTTTCCTACCGTAACTACTACTACTTTCTTCCGCCTGTTTACTATGCCATTCTTATCCATTGCCTACATACCTTATCTAGTAGTGACTCAGCATGGTGAATTCTTAATGAATTTCCATTTTACGGTACATATAACATGTAACCAAAACCAAGATAAGTTTCCTCACCTTGACTACTTATTACCAGCAGCTAAGGAGCTTTATTAAGCCATAGGAAACCTTGAAAATATCCAAGTCTTGAGTCATCCAGACCATTGACCAATTAAGCCTTTATCTCTTTATAAGCTTACCTTTCTCTTTTTCTTTATTTCTATCCTTCCAGCCGGTTTCTTCTTCAACAAATCCTCTCTGTTACTGCTCTTTTACAGTATGAACACCCCAACTTCAAGGGAAGATCCCTCATAATCTAGGTAACCTTATGATGCATGGTTATGCTCATTCTTTTCATTTATTTCTCCTCTTTCCAATGAGCTCATTCACTCTCATTTCTATCCAGCCTATTGGTGTGAGCTGGAGCTGGAAGTTGGACTCATTTTCGGTTGAAAAACAGAAAAGGAAGGGAAGGAATCTTACAAGGTTCTTAAGGTAAAAAATGCCTTAAACTTGACCATCATTTTCTCCTTCACATCCGGCTATATTGCTCATCTTCCCTAGCTTATTCCCTTGTTGTTTTCAAGTGAAAACCAGCTGAAACACTCATACTTTGATGGCCTAGCAAGATCCAAGCTAAGGAGCTTCATCTTAGCATTTTTCGGTAACAAAAATTACCACCATCCCTTACTGATTTTTACTGGTTATGTTCTATGTGTTGGATGGTGTTTTTAACACCTTTTCTTACCTTGGAAAAACAGGCGTGAGCCATGCCTATATACCCCATCATAATATGGTAAACTTCCATGCAAAATGAGCTGATTTTATCCCTTAAGTATTGGTTATAACGCTAGCCTAATGCTTCTGTTTTTCCTTGGCAAAAACATTACCGAAATGGTGCTGCTACCTTGGGAAAAATCTGCACAAAAATGGAGGAGAGAAGCTTAAGTATATATCTAGCAAAGTAAGCAAAAAAATCTAACCTTATAATGCTATATTACTAGTTTATGTGTTAATTAAGTTTGGAAACAAATTTAAGAATTGTTATACATCAGCCGTGAGTGCCTTGGAGAGCCTAGGCTGTTTGATTTGCTTGGAAACATTGTAAGTATACTAAACTTAGTATATTATAAAGTTTATATGTTATTTAGCTACATTAAATATAAGCCGTGAGTGAATAAGCACCAAATAGCTTAACTATGTATTATAATGTTTTACAACATTTTTTGTAACACCCCTATAAAAATAAAACAACAACGGAAAATAAACTAAAGGTGCTACAGACCATCGGGCTCCAAACACCCGGTACCAACCTCACCAATTACAACCATTACAATTAACTAAGTTACGGTTTGAACTTCGAGAAAACTTAACATAAACATAAAAATAATAAAACACGTTCATTCTCCATAAACCTAATCCCATCCCAATCACTCATGCTCGTCGTGGGCACCTGTAAATCAATTTGTACCTGCAAGATGAAACCAAGCAGCCCACCCCGAGAAGGGTGAGTCAGTTCCCTGGAATGGAACTGGTACAATTCTCCAAAAACAAACTTATAAAACATAACTCTTCAAAATAAACTGTAACATGAAAACAAACTCTTAAAAGTAAAACAGAGATAAAGCACTTCAAAACAATCAAGTTAAAGAGAAAAGAAAACAAGACAAAGATAGAGATAGAGAACTTCCAAACCAAGTCGTCCACTTAAGTAGTCACACCACATAGTTAGTAAGCATCCATTGTTGATGTTAGAACCAATTCTGGTTAAGAAGAGAAAGACTTAAGTAGTCACAAAGGACTAGGAATGATAAAACAGATCCAAGAACCAAGAACTCAAGAGTGGAATAGTTTCAACTGGGAGAGATGGCCCCCACCGCCAATCACGTCCTTTTAGGACAGGGGATATACAGCCCCTCACTATTTATCACGTCCACTAAGGACAGGGGATATACAGCCCCTCACTGTCTACCACGTCCACCAAGGACAGGGGATATACAGCCCCTCACTGTCTATCACGTCCACTAAGGACAGGGGATATACAGCCCCTCACTGTCTATCACGTCCCTTTATGGGACAGGGGATATACAGCCCCTCACTGTCTATCACGTACCTTTTTGGGATAGGGGATATACAGCCCCTCACTGTTACCACTGAAGACGCGCGCACATCGAAACCTCAAGAACCAGCTCATGGATGAAACAATATCCAGAGTCAAAAGAAAGATTTCCAAGATTGTCCTTTTTCCAAATTCCCACTAGATCACCAACTACCAGAGCAATACCAAAACACTCAGTTCTACAGAGTGCAGAAGCGTAAACCCTAAGTAGTCAATGTCTAATGGAACAACCAAATAGAAGGAACCAATACCCAAGAGAGTTTCGCATCCAAGGCTCAGTTAGTCACACAAGCTGAGTTAGTCACACAACCAATTCCTTTTTAGAAATTCCTCTTTAAGTCAGTTAGCGTTTTCCAAAACATTCCATAAGTCAATCAGCAAAAAGATCGGAGTACGAGAAATCGTACAAAACATTCCATAAGGTCCAAAACACAACAAGCTGAGTACGAGAAAACGTACAAAACATTCCATAAGGTCCAAAACACAACAAGCTGAGTACGAGAAATCGTACCTGGGTAACGCTGTAGCAGTTCTAATCAACTTGCACAAACAATCAACAGTACTCTGAAGAATATTAAAGGTAATCTATCATCAATCACTTGTAGCCTATGTTACGCTTAAATAAACTCCTTACTCTTATTTCAAAGTCTCAATTATCTTTTAAGCCCTCACTTATGTGTTACGTATAATCTTTGAGTTATCTGAGAACGTTGTATAGCCCAAGGTGGTAAGATCAAGGAATGTATCTTATTAACACCTGCTAACTGACCACTCCTCCTATCCACTTTATTCATATTTAACCACAATCCTCACATTCAAGACTTTTGAGACCTTTATAACACAAATGTGTTTACATTATATAATTAAATCTAAGAATTCCAATAATAATCTTAAGCTAAATACCTTTATTCTTAATTTAGAATAAACATTGTATTATGACCTATGATGGATTCATCCCATAATACTATACTATTATTCACAATGTAATGATTATGCATTTTATCAATATCTACTAGATAATCCATTGTGATTAAGTTTTCCCCTTAACTTAATTAAGATCTACATCTTGTATATTGGAACCATAGTGTTGTAGACGCATTATATCATAACCTAATTGAGTTACTAACTCATTTATCTTATCTTTAGTCCAGAAAGACTTTTTATTACATCCAGCTAATAATCTTGACATAAGATGTTAAATTACTTTTCATCTTGAAACAACTATATTATAGTTAACTTAGACTTATCGAACTCTTACATTTAGTATTCACAAGGTACATTATTTGCTTAATTATTACCTATATAATAAGGTGTTTAAATATAACCTTTTATGTATCCTTACTTACCTTTAATCTCCTAAATATTTTATTTTTACACCCATTCACTCTATAGACTATGTATAATCCTTTTGTACTAAACTTCAATAAACTTAAGCCTTAAATACGTTTTAAATTGTTTCACAAAACCTAAGGTTTCAAAGGAATAACTTAAATATTAATTTCCTTTATTGTATTTAGGATGGACAATATATCTACATAGAGTAGTATTTATCAAAGAATTTAATTCTGGTTCGCAAGTGAAATTGTTAATTATTTAATAAGATAAACCATTATGAAAATTCTCATATTTTATATTCAAAACAACATATCATTATTTCCCATTACCGTAAAGTATATCAATATAATATCTTATGTAACTTAGTTTTATCTAATCAAAAAGGTTCAAAGGTTTTAAGTATCAAATTCCTATCTATAAACCTCCTATAAACTCTAACTACTAAATACCCCACTTAATTGTATACTCACCCCTGAATACTAGTAATAAATGTATTTTATATGGCTTATCTAATTCTAAGAAACTTAAGGATAATTGTTTAGATAAATTTCCAAATCATCGTTTAATACAGAATATATCATAATCCTTATAATGATTCTATCTTAAAACATTAAGTTATATTTCACTACCATAAATGTTAAGAAATGATTAAATCTAGACTTACTAATCCACCTCACATTTAGATGTAAAAGTATTTTATTTATTTTATTATTGTTTATATATTAAGAACATTTAGATGTAAAAGTATTACATTTATTCATTAATTATATAGTAAGTTCTATTTGTGTAAAATCTAATTACAAATATTCCTAAGTCCCAACTTATTAATTACCTAACCAAATTATAGATTTACATTATGGTCTTTGACAAATAATATTACACATGTATTCTAATATGGTTTATATAAATCTTAGAAATCCAAGATAACTCTTTAAGCTCAATTTCATAACCACAATTCAATACTAGCTCATATAATATTCTTTTAATAGTATTATGTATAGGTTTAGTTTAACTTATTAATTCCTTCATATTCTATTTGCTATAAGGTATTTTATGTCTTTTATTTATTTATGTATTTATCGTATATGTATACTAGGATTTATTCAAGACATTTTTTATGTAGTTTTATTGCATTTAATTATTTATATTAACTTTTACACATATCCACATCCGAGATATGGTTTATAAAATAAAGTATTTTCCTTAGTTTCAATTAAGTATATTAACCACCCTATTATATAACTAATATACATGTAGATTAATTTAGTTCCTTGATTTAACCTAAGTTACTATTTTATTCCTTTTATATATATGTATAGAAATATATATATATATATATATATATATATATATATATATATATATATATATATATATATATATATATATCCTTAGTTTAAATTAAAAATATTAACTCCCATATAATATAATAAATAAAACGTAAAGATAATTAAATTCCTTGTTTTAACATAAGTTCCTATTTTTAAATCTACCATATAAGTATATATATATACATATATGTAAATAATTTCACTTCTCATAAAAAGCCAATACCAAAACATTTATAAACTTACTGTTATAAAATGTTAATTTAGTTTCCCTTATTTTCCCCAGCTTAAAAGTTAATTAACAAACCATACTTTAATTTTTGGTTACATTAAAAACCTTATATTATAGGTTATTCTTATGAAAAACTCATAAATACAATTTTTAAAACCTTTTACCATTGCCCAAAAATTCCCAAATTTAATATACAGTAAATATAACATTTTATACATATTATAAAATTTTTATTTCATAAAAATATCTCTTTAATTTAGCCAAATAATTCCAGAAAACCCGTAACTTGCAAAAATCATAACTTACGTTTAAAAACTCCAAAACCATAATAATTTACATCAACATAAACTAGATTAAATAAGGAACCTATGGTTAAAATTTCAAGTCAAAATACATTCGTGAGGATATTTAAATTAACCCAACAAGTTAGGACTATTTACTGGAATTTTATAAACTTATAATAATTATTTAATAGCACGATCTAATCTCGACCGTCCATTTCCTTAAGTCCAGATCGGATGGACGGTGAAGCCCCAGTTCTTCATCAAATCCAAAATCGAAGTCGAGTACTAAATCGACAATATCTCCCAATCTACAGAACGAAATCGAGTGATTCTTGTTTCTATGGTTTCGAAATCAAATTTCGGTTCTAATGATACCAATTTCCCCAATTATAATGCAGTATTCATCGGGTTTCGATTTCTGTTTCGAAGTTAGGTTTTCTTTTCCGGTTTCGAATTCGATTTGCCAAATTCTCTCAATTTATTGCGTAATTGGTTAAATTGATAGAGGGTTATGAACGGGAATGCAAAAACAAGTAGCATTATAGGTATAATTTGGTCGGAATCGTACCGGAGATGCGCCGGTAAGGCAATCCAAACTCGTTTTTCTGGAAAACTAGTATTTTATGTGTTGTTCAGGTAGGCAACTTCGCGGATCAACTCGGGATAACTGAGATGGATTCAATCCATGAAACCTACGTCATTTTAAAGACGACATGTAACTCTAAACATTGGTGGAAGAATCATGGAAAAAGAATAACTAGGGAGAAAGTTATAGATCCACAAAGATCTGAGTTTACCATGTCGTTTCTGGAAATATTCTGGGCAAAAACTGACGTGATCGAGTAGGTAACTTTAGACGACTCGTGCTCCCTACTGGTTACGAATCAGCCTTGGTCATTAACATGAAAGTTGTAGAGGAATTTGAGATCTTCAAAACAAGCTAAAGAACACGAAATTTGGATGAGAAACAAAGAAGTTATGACGAGACGAAGTTTACCTGAATTCAGTAAAAACTGGAATTCTGGGTTACGAATTCGCAAGGAGGCAACTTTAGATCGATTGTTCCGTCGATGTAGAATGATTTAGGTTATGTATGAGTTATGGTTGGCAAGAGGAATTGTAGGAGAAGAGAATGGAGAAGACGACATTGAAAAATATTGAGAGATGGGTGAGATATAGCCGTATAAAGTTAGGGTAAAATCACTGCTGGAAGTTCCGATTTTTAAGCCAAGTGTGGGCGGTCTGTGACTGGTTGACACGTGGCAGGTTTCAAATTTTTGACTCAAAACTTCAATCTAGCATAACTTTGGCTAGGATGATCCGTTTTGACGTTCTTTTTATCGATCTTCATGGTTTTCCATAACCTATTTATTGGTATAGGTTTCATGGCCTGATTTGACCATTTTCAAAAAGTCAACTCTAGCAAGGCTTAATAAGCTTTAAGGTTTCTAGAATTTTATATTGACTTTTATGTTTCAAAACAATGTTCCAACACTTCCTAAAATCTTTATAATATAGTTGGAGTGTTTAGAAATTTTCCCAAGATTTATTGACTTATAAATCTTATTATTAAATTCATAATACTATATAATAATATATAATAATTAGGGTTAAATAGGAGAAAACCCCTAAATAAATTTCCATAATTCCATATAATATTAATACTCATAATTCCATACAATAATTTAATATTATAATTCTTATACTAATTTAACATTCATAATTCCATATAATAATTTAATACTTAATAGTATTATTAAAGGTTTAATAAAAGAAATCCCCTAAATTAATTTAATTTAATTTAGGGGTATTTCATTTTTAGTTGATAATATAAGGTTTAGATGACATATTATGTCATAGGAATTAATTAAATAATTTTAGGAAAACATTAAAGAAAAACTATACTCCAAGCCGTATACATATAATATTTTTATGATATTTATGTGTAATTTTATTCTATGTTAATTGTTGTAATAAGGCCATGCATTTTTAGGCCATTTAATTTTATGTTATATTAAGTTAAAAATGAAATTAAAATGAAATTAAAAATTACCGTAACATTTGGGGTTGATTTGTATTAAAACAAATTTTGGAGGCAAAATAAGGATTATAGCCGAAAACTATGTATTAAAAACTATTAAAATGAATTTTATAAAGATTTATAAAATATGGGGTCAAATTGTAATTTTTGAGGAAGTTGTGGTCAAAACCGCAAATACATAAATCTATGGTCAAACTAGTAAATGGGTCAACTTTGACCATGTTAAAAGCCTTGACCCAAATTTATAACATAAGTAATTAGACTATGGTTATATATTAACATTATAAGTTAAATGAGAAATTTATAAAACTAGTGGGGTACAAAAGGTAATTACCAAAAATAAGGGGTTAGGATTGTTAATACTATAGTTTATATCATTACTATAAAGTTTGGGAATTTTTAGAATTATATAAATGGCTATATTAATAAAAGTGTATTATAAGGTTTAAATGATATAATGTAAGGTTAAAACAACATGTTATAAAATATGTGGTGAAATTGTAATAAATAGAAAGTGTGGGAATTGAAAAGAGAATGAAAAATAAACTATATGCCTTCTCGTCAATTATGAGGAATTTAATAAAAACTATAAGTTATGTTTTGTCATAAGGTTTTAATGTTATAAAATGTAATATTGATAACATGGTATAATAATGTGTGGTAATATTGTAATTAATGAAAACTATGTGAATAAAGAAATAATAAGTATAAAATACATGTGCCTTGCGGCAATTATTTTAATATAAGTTTTAAAAACTATATATTATAATGTTACATAAGATATAAAAATATCATATTATATGGTATAAGAGATAAATGTAACATTGTATGATTTTATGTGGTCAAAACATAGTTTATAAAACTATATATTAAAAACCGCATATATAACATTCATGAAATGAAATTATAAAGTATGGTTTACAATGATATAAATACTATATATATATATATTATATAGTATTAATGTGATTAAATGAAGTAATTATCATTAATAATATTCACATGAAATAATGTGACAATTAATGAAGAAATAGAATTTATAAACTAAGGTTAGTATTAGAATAAACCTTAAGAAATTATAATACATGTAATGAAATGTTACATAGTATTAAGATAAAGTTCTTAATATGAATTGCATAAAATAATGCAACAAATGGAAATAATCATCTTACATAAGATGATAATAATGTAACATATGATATAAGGGTATAACTCATGAAATATTAATGTTTAAGTGAATACATGTGTTACGCAAGCATATATTAAAAATATATGCATATTAAATCATATGGTATAGTTGAAACTATATAATATAGTGCATGCATACATGCAACTATGTACTATATGATAAAATCAAATAAAAACAACATATATAAATATATATGTAAAAACCGAATATATAAGTGTATACAATATGGTTTTAATGTCATGAAATAATAAATGACAAAATGTTATGACATTGGTATAGCTATATACTATAACTCATACAAGTATAAATTAAAGCATGAGCACTAAATGCTGTGCGAAATAACGTTGCATGCACACATGCAACCATATAATATAATGTATATTCGTATACCTAACCGGAACGGTCAAATTAATACATAAGTATAAAACGTGAATATATATATATATTCGTATACTCGTAAGTATAAGGAATAAATCCTAATATTCGAATACGCTATAACTAAGCGTCTTTTTAACCGACTCATTTAAATAAACCCAGATGTTGGTAATTAATACGTACTACGAGTAACGAGTCTCGTATAACGGTACTCTAACAAATAACAATTGAAATCCGGGGACGTAATGTCGGGATTATTTGTGTTGTTCGGATTTACCGAACTTAAATAAGTCATGTGGATTGACTTATGTTGTGTTTGATATTTAGATCGTATCACCGACGAAGGTGCTTGACGAACTAGTGGTCTACTGCGCAACCAGGTCTTTGGTGAACGGTATGTAAAGGGGTCTGATCTGAGATGTCCTGAGGAATTCCTCGGGCTCAGATATGTGTGTTGTATAACGAGTGCGATGCATGTATGGATGTGTGTTTATGTATGGGTGTTATGTGATGTTAATTGTTTAAATTCCCGCATCATTAATTATGCGCGAACGTCCTTCGGGACTAATATTACGTCGACTATAGATCGACTTATATAAAACACATATGCATTTAATGTGATGTGATTGTGGTTACTTAACATAACACATTGATGTTATAAATAAGTATGTATTAACCTAAGTAAATTACTTAGGTACGGGACACGACATTGTCGGTCTCTAGAGCACAGCTCTAACATGTATATGACCTAGATGACTTCTAGGCATGCGTAAGACCCTTAAGGCGGCTAAGTGATAAGTGAACTCGTTATAACCAAATTATACCTTTGGTATTCGACTAACTAATTAAACACATAATTGAACATTGGTGGAGGAGAATAAGTCCAGGAGCGTCACGGACTAACTGGCTGCGCAGAGAGATCTCTTGAGTATTTTTCCCGGATCGGGATTAGACTGTAATGATGCCACGAGCCTACATAGATCGTTGGTCAGGTTATACCATTATTGGTACTCAGCCATTGGCCCCAAACTAAATGACGCCTTTTAGGCAAAGAGGAAGTCCCGAGATCTTATTTCTTTGGCCGGAATGCACTGCTGTTGGTGCCACCAGGACGACTGTCCAAAATAAAATACAAATACGGGTTGTCCTAACTTGACACCCACTGACGTTGTGTTGTGATGTGATGAGGACCCGGGGGGTCGTGTGATTAACTGAATGACCAGACTGTTACTAACGGCTACTCGTTTATTGATTGTTGTTGGGATATATATTGTGTTGTGTGTGAATTGTAGTGATTGCCTTAACTGTTTACTTTCCGCCATTCAAGTGTTTACTGCTTTATATGTCTGTACACCGGTAAAGCATGTAACGAGCCTAATAATGGCGACCATGACTATTAAGTGACCAATAGGGTCCAGGCTCGGCATACTCAGTGTTTATCGCTGAGCCTTTATGGCATTGCTGCAGGTGATGATTAACACGGAGGCCGAAGAGCGGGACCCGGGTAGTTAGGGTTTTATTTACCGTACGAGATATCACAATGCATTAGGATGATTAGTAACTTAATATGTTTATAACGTATATACATTTGGGAATACCTAGACGCTCACTTGTCGTTATCGTTATCACTGCGGTTATGTATGTATTACCAGTGTCGTTTCGTATTTAATTTATTTCTGCTTCTTTACTCGTATGGGTGAGTAATGGCATGTGGCACCCGAGTGAGATTATTACCGTGTGACTTCCACTGTGAGATGTTTTTATTTAATGCTACGTGAGTGCTTATTACGTGATTACGAGTGGGGTGTTACATCTAAAGTTTTGTATGCTCAAATGTGACCTGTGGGCTCAATAAAAATGCGCTCACATGTTACATATTTCATTGGGTCCCACGGGGTCACATGTGAGTTTAAAGAACTTCAGATTTGACACAGATCAAAATATAACACTTCAGCATCATCCATGTAAAATTTCATCAATTTCGGACAACGTTTAAGCATATTTTAAGTTGAACAAAAATTTATAAAAGTTGTTGGATGTAAAACAAGGGAAACCACATGGGCAGGGAAAGTAATTTTTGAAACCTCGTGGGTGAAGTGTGTAATTTTGCCAAACGTCATGGGTGGGGCATGTAATTTTCCCTAAAATAATATTTATAATAAAGTTGGAAAAGACGAACAATATAGATGTGACTTAAATACGACATAAATACCACATAGCAAACATATTCTAAACGAACAAATAAAAAAGGGAAATTTCATGAAATGCCACTATATTTTGGCTAATTCATGAAATGCCACTAAAAAGAGAAAGTCATGAAATGCCACTATATTTTTGTGAATGTCCATGAAATGCCACTATGTCATTGACCAGAAGCAAAAAAAGACAAAAATAACCCCTACTTGTTAACAAAGTACTTTTAAAGTTCACAATATGCCCCTAGATGTTAAATATTCACTAAAATTAAAAAAATTCAAAATACTATAAAAATATAGATAATTGTAAAAAATATTTAAAAATTTATAAAAATAAATAAAAAATATTTTAAAATATTATAATAATTTGAAAAAAAGTAAATATTTCTTAGATATTTTTCAAAATTATTTAATACCATAGAAAAGAATATTGAGTTTTAAACACTTAATTTATACTATTTTTTTTACAATTTCGACCAATATAGTACCATAATTTAAACCAATTAATTACCATAATTTTTACCATACATTTTTAATTTTTTTTACCAATTTAATTTATTTATTCAAGAAAATTCTTTTAATAATTTAAATTATTATTTGGAAAATTATTTTATTAACTGATATTCTATTTCGCAAATGAATTTATGACATAATATAATTTTCTTCGAATAAATAATTTAAGTTGATAAAAAAGATGATTTGAAAATTTACGGTACAAAATATGGTAATTAATTGGTACTAGCTAGTTATGGTACTTATTCGGTAGAAAAACTGATATAAATTATGTTAAATATGACTAGTACCAATTTTTCTACCAATTAAACACCATAACTTGTACCAATTAACTACCATAATTTGTACCATACATTTTCAGATTATCTTTTTTCATCAATTTAAATTATTTATTTGAAATAAATTATATTATGTCAAAAAGTCATCTGCAAAATAGAACATAAATTTAAAAAAATTTCAAAATATTAATTAAAAAATTAAAATACTTATTTTGAATAAATAATTTAGGGAAATTTCACCAAATACCACCGAGTTTTGCTTAATTCTTGATATAACATTGTGTTTTTAAAATTACACAAAATAACACAAAGTTTTTACTTATTTCATCAAATAACACTCTGTCTCATATTTTGTTAAATCTTCCGTTAATATTCCAGGAAAATGACTAAACTACCCCTGTTATTAATTAATAACTCGAAAGGGATTTATCATACTGGAAAGTTTCATAAGACACCACTCAGTGGTATTTGGTGAACATTCTTAATAGTTTAAATTGGTAGAAAATAATAATTTAATAATGTATGTTAATTAATTGGTATAAATTATGGTAAATAATTGGTATCAATTATGGTACTATATTGGTCTAAATTAGTAGAAATATTAGTATAAATTATTTGTTTCAAACTCTATATTCTTTTTATGGTACTAAATAATTTTGAAAAAAATCTAAGAGATATTTACTTTTTTCAATGTTTTATGATATTTTAATATTTTTTAATTTTTTATTTTTTATAGTTTCCTATATTTTTAGTGATATTTTGAATTTTGTGATTTTTTTAACACTTATGGACATATTGTGAACTTTAAAAGTACTTTGTTAACTAATAGGGATATTTTTGTCTTTTTTACTTCTGGTCAATGACATAGTAGTATTTCATGGACTTTTACAACAATATAGTGACATTTCGTGACTTTGTTTTTTTAGTGACATTTCAAGAATTAGCCAAAAATATAGTGACATTTTCCCAATAATAAAATATATCAAAAAGATGACATTTATACCGTCTCTTTTGTACCGGGTATGAATGGGAAAGGATTACCAATTTATTAGGTCGTTGGAGAGGACTTAGACCCCATTCTTTTGTCACATTATCAAATGAGTTTATTTAATTAGCTAGTTTTTTCTCTATGTATATCACATATATCAATTGTCATTCCAACTATTTTTTCTCTCTACTTTTTCTAATTTTAGCTGAAACATTTGTTATATGTTTCAGTTGACAAAAGAATAGACTCTTATCCCAACAACCTAGTAACAAGTCCCTCTTATTTATTGTGGGCCTGTGACGTGACTTATGGTGGGGAGGGGCCACGTCTCGATTTTCAAGTGGAAGCACGAGGTCCTTTTTTTAAGGATGTGAAATTGGTCCCAAAGATCCAGCTCATTTGCAAATTGGGTATCATGGTCCTTTTAGTTCCTTCCACTTGGGCTGGCTCGCTACTTTTATAAATTGTTTTTGAGGGCCACTTTATAATTAATGAAGGGAATTGTTTTTTTTTTGGGAAATTTCATGAGATACCCCCGAGGTTTGAGTGAATTTCACGAGATAACCCCGATGTTTCATTTTCATTATGAGATACCCCTGAGGTTTCATTTTTTTACGATATACCCCTGAGGTATCATTTTCATTACGATATACCCCTGAGGTTTCCATTTTTTTACGAGATGCCTCTCTGTTCAGATTTTGATATATTATATTTTTCATATCCTAATTTTACCCTCGCCCCATATGTCCTGTAATAACCTCATAGGTTTATGGTCAAATTTTTTAAAAATTTAAAATATGAACAAAATGCACATAAAAATTAGAGATCAATTAAAAATTTAATTCAATTTAAAAAACATAAATAAAAGTATAAAAATTAGAATCATAAAAAGTTTAAAATAAATAGAAATGACTAAACACAAAAAAGTAATCTATTTAGAAAACTTATATTGTTACATTATTTAAAAAATTATAGCGGTGACTTAAAATCGTAATTTTTTATATAACAATTATATTAAATACAAGAAATTTTTAAATAATTTTATTAATTATGATATGAGTTTATTAACAAATATATTATTTGATATCAATAATCACAAGAGAAATGATCATATTTTAAGGTTTTTATACTTTATTTTATAATTTAAAATGATGATTTTTTCTATGTATTATATGAAACTGTTGCTTTTAATATTCTTCATATTATTGTTATAATTTTTTTAGATTTTTAACAAATATCTAGGTAACTCCCTAACAAGTTATGTTTATTTTTCAAAATAATTTAATTTAAATTTTCTAGTCATTTCCATTTATTAAATTTTTTGTTTTTTTGTTTATTTAATTATATTCATTTTTTGATATTGATGTCAAATTTTATATGAAATTTAATTTTTTTGAGCATTTTATTTAAGTTTCAAATTCAAACAAAACTTTGACTATATATCCTAAGGTTATTAGGGGGCATATGGTGTGAGGGTAAAAATGAGGAATCTGACTAAGGGGCATCTCGTAATAAAATTGAATTTTCAGGGGTATATCATAATGAAAATGAAACCTCAGGGGTATATCATAAAAAAATGAAACCTCGGGGGTATCTTGTAGTAAAAATGAAACCTCGGGGGTATTTTGTGAAATTCGCTCAAACCTCAAGGGTATATAGTGGAATTTCCCTTTTTTTTTAAACTTTTCTGTGTTTTACCATCAGTTTTTGTGGTTTCTGCAATCATTTTAAAAAAAATACAGTTAAAAATTTTAAATATTGAAGTCACCACCATTCAGTCAGTATTTCAGAGTTTGCAGTCATAAAAAAAGGGAAATTTCATGAAATTCCACTATATTTTTGGTTAATTCATGAAATGCCACTAAAAAAAGAAAATCACGAAATGACACTATATTTTATAAAAGTTCATGAAATGCCACTATAGTCATTGACCAGAATGGAAAATATCCCTATTAGTCAACAAAATACTTTTAAAATTCACAATATGCCCCTGAGTATTAAAAATATCATAAAAATTCAAAATACTATAAAAAATAAATAATATATTTTTAAATAAAAAATAAAAAATCTTAAAAATTGAAAAATAGTAAATATTTTTTAGATGTTTTTAAATTATTCAGTACCATAAAAAATAATATAGAGTTTTGAAAACATAATATATACAAAATCTTCCTGTATCAATTACGTACCATAATTTGTACTATTCATTTTTAGAATTATCATTTTTTTCTACCAATTTGAACTAAATCATTTTTAAAAAAATCTAAAAAATATTTACTATTTTACAATTTTCTATGATTTTTTTTATCTTTTTCAAAAATTTTAAAATTTTTTATTTAAAATATATATATAGTACATTGAATTTTTTGTGAATTGTTTAACACTCAGGGCATACTGTGAACTTTAAAAGTACTTTGTTAACAAATTGGGGTATTTTTATCATTTTTTATTCTGGTCAATGACTATGGTGCCATTTCATAGACTTTGGTAAAAATATAGTGACATTTTGTGATTTTCTTTTTTTAGTGACATTTCATGAATTAGCCAAAAATATAGTGACATTTCATTATACTTTCCCAAAAATATGATAATTAGTTAGTGAGGTTTATTACTGTATACGACATACAAAACAATAAACTAATTAATAGTAAAATAATATGGTGTAATATTACTGTATGTACAACTGTTGAGATTTACTATATTTTTTATAAAATGAAATATTATCTTTAATGGTACTGATAAACTTAAAAATTACTAATTATCTTTAAAAAATATTTATAATAAGGTGAGAAAAGACGAGCAACATAGATGTGACATAAATGTGCCATAAATACCATATAACAAATATATTCTAAACAAATAACCAAAAAGTTGTCAAAATATGATATTTATACCACTCTTATATACCGCGTACGAACGGGAAAGGATTACCAATTTATTAGTAGGGGTGAGCATTTGGATAATTTGGTTAACTGAAATCTAAATTGTTAACAAAATTGGATTTCAGTTATTTCGGTTAAAAATAAATTATCCAAATTAACACCAAAACCGAATTAACTGTTATCCAAATTATCCGAAATCCGAATTTTTTTGAGTGAAAACCGAAAACCAAACTAAAATCAAAACTTTAACTAGTTTGGATTTCAACTAACAAAAATTTAGGGTGTATTTGATTATTTGTCACTAAAGACGAGAATTAGAAAAGAGAATATTATTTTTTTTCAAAAAAATTGGATAATTCGGTTAACTAAATTAGACAAAGTCAAAACTAAAAACCAAACCAAATTATAATTTGGATAATTCGGTTAACCAAAATTTTAAATTCAGTTACAAAATTCGGTTAAACATCCAAAATAAAATTTAGATTAATTCAATTTTTGGATAAATTCAAAATATCCAAACTGAATGATTACCATTATTTATTAGGTGGGTGGGGAGTAATTGTCCGTACAAACTACAACCTACTAACAAGTCCATCTTATTTGTTGTGGGCCTGTGACGTGCCTTGTGGTGGGGAGGGGTTCAGTCTCAAGTGGATGCACGAGGTCCCTTTTTTAAGGATGTGAAATTGGTCCCAAAGATCCAGCTCATTTGCAAATTGGGTATCATCTTCCTTTTAGTTCCTTCCACTTGGGCTGGCTCGCCACTTTTATAAATTATTTTTGAGCGCGACTTTTATAATTAATGAAGGGAGTTGTTTTTTTCGAAAACAAGTGAAGGGAGCTTGAATTTGTTAATTGGCAATTTCTTGGCTACAACTGCTTGTAGCTAGGATGGCTACATCTATGGATGGTTTTGTAATTTAGAAAACAGGAAATGGTTGTTTTGTAATTTATAAAACTTGGGAAAGCGGGACGGGGAACGCGCGCATCATTCAAGGTTTTGCTTATTATTTTATTTTTCTTTTTTGTTTGTGAAATAATTTTTTTCCTTTTTCTTTTTTTTTTATCACAACTATAATAACTTTAAATTGTTTTAATTTTTAATATATAAGTTCAAAATGAAAAAAAGTTATATCATTATTCACCTAAATTCGAGCTCTTCAAAACAAGATCACTCATGGATATGTTTTGACAACCTAAATTCGAGCTCGTCAAAATATATCCATGACTGGTCTTGTTTTGAAGATCTTGAATTTAGGTGAAGAATGATATAATTTTTTTTCATTTTGGACTTATATATTAAAAGTTACAATAATTTAAAGTTTTTATGATGAAAAAAGAAAAAAAAAAGAAACAAAAAATACAAACTCGCGCGCGTCTCTCCTCCGGTGTGTATTCTCCCAATTCTTGTAAATTATAAAACTTGTCCCATGTGTAGCCAACATAGCTACATCCAGGTGTAGCTCAGACTGACTGTTGTTAATTTGAAATGAGTTCACACACAGAATCACATAACGACCGATATTAATAAGAATAAGATGCCTCGCCGATGATTTTTTTTTCTGCTTTCTAAGATAAAAGTTCTTTTTCCCTGACCATTTTATTTCTAAGGCTGTTATCCTTGCTAGCTTCCACTTCTTTTTCTAATACTTACCTGATCGACGTAACGACTAAATGAACGCGACACGTGTAATCACCTTCAAGTCAACTTGGCCAGGAATTGAAAGAGTGGAGAATATGGGTTAGGGTCTGGACAGTTGAGGTCCCTGATTTTTCTGGATTGAATTTAGTCCTTTAGAACTAGGAGACACATAATCTAATGGTTAAGATTATGTAGCTATTTTTCTGATATTTTTATTTTTTAAATGATAAAGCAACATCAATTAAAACCCAGCAGACCTATTTTACAGCCTATGACACCTATATTATAGATTATAATAATTGCTAGACTCTTAGAAATCCCTAAACAACTACCAAAATTACCAAAACCAGTTTTTCTACCTTCATTCATTTTGTTGCCGGTCATCTCTTCCCCCATACTCTCTCAATTTTTTTTCGAAAGCACGTCATTCCCTCTCATATTCATTCACCAACGTACACATAATTCAATTACCTCAAATCCATTAACTACTCATCCTTCAACTTCTACGATATTTGCGTTATCGCCTGCACTAATCGTTGACGTCGTAGAAGGGAAACCACCGCTTTCAAAATTTGTTCGACGACGTCAAACAACCAGGTATTTCATCTTTATTTACTAAGCTCTCTCTCATCTTGTCTGATCTTGCTCTTCCATTCATTCTCTCTAAACTTTCTGAATTTTCTCTCTCACCATTTTTTTGCTCTTTCAAAGTTTTCTTCATTCTCACTTATTTTGCTCTCTCATCCATTCTCTCAACTCATTCGCTGGTAACTATGTCCAGTTTTCTTCACCAATAAAAACACTGGAGTTGGAACAACACATTGGTAAAACCAAATCAAAGAGAAAAACAACAGTGAGTTTGTTCTCATACTAAAATGAGCATATTTTTGTTTTGATAAAATATTCCACTTTTTTTAAGTTAAGTATTCGATTTTTTTTATAAATAAAGTGTTTGACTGCTTAGATATTAAGAATACAAACCGACATAATTAAAGTACTCGACGATATGTATACTAAGTACACGACGTAATATAAATAAAGTATTTGAGTGTTTATATACGAATATATATAACGTATTCGACTGTTTTTAAAAAATTAAGTATTTGACTGTTTTGGTATCAATTAAGTATAGGACTGTTTAGACATTAGGTGTAAAATCTATATAATAAAGTATTCGGCTGTGTAGATACTAAGTATTCAAATATATAGAAATAAATTATTCGACTGTTTAGATACTAAGTATGCAAATCTATAGAAATAAAGTATTCGACTGTTTAGATACTAAGTATGCAAATCTGTAGAAATAAAGTATTTGACTGTTTAGATACTAAGTATAAATAAAGTATACGAATGTGATAGTGTTAAGTATAAGAATATTTACAAATTAAGTATACGTATGTGATAGTGTTAAGTATACAAATTCTCACAAATTAAGTATACGAATATTACATGTATTTGACTGACTATATATATGTTACTAATTAGAATGCTTTTTTTATATACTATTGTTTTTTGTAACGGTTGGCACAAGAAAATGACCCAAAGTCGTTTATGTCAGCTTATCGAGGTTCAACTGCTTATCTCATTGACTTAATCCAGGGACTGAAGAGTGATCCTATGAGGTTGCTTAAGGAACAAGCTCTAGAAAAGGATGGGTTTGGTGGTCCTGCGAGAAAGCATTGCAAATTAAGTATACGTAAATAGTGTTTGATTGTAGTTAAAAAGACTGGGTTTGGTAGTCCTACGAGAAAACTTTACAAATTAAGTATACAAATATAAAGTGTTCGAATGTAGTTATATAAAGTGTATGAATGTTGGTTCATATAGTATATGAATATTCATATTTCAAGTATATCAATATGGATATAGAAGTATATAATTGTATACTTAAGTTTCTTTTAACAAAAACTAAGGTATTAGCATTATTGTGTAATAAGTATGATCGTTACTAAAAATAGTGTTTGACTGAATAGATCATTAGCATGCAAATTTGTGATAGTGGTAAGTATACAAATGTTTACAAAGTAAGTATATGAATATAATAGTGTGAAGTATACGAATGTAATAGTGTGAAGGATGTAGCTGAGTACGTGACTAGATGCTTGACCTGTCAGAAGGTTAAATTTAAGCATAGGAGACCCGGCGGATTAGTGCAGTCTATGCCTATTCCTTGCTGGAAGTTCGACGACATCTCGATCGATTTCGTTGTCGGTCTCCCACCGACTAAGGGAGGACTGAACATGATTTGGGTCATTGTGGACCGGCTGACGAAGGTGGCAAAGTTTGTGGCTATGAAGGATACCTGGAAGGTCCCGAAGTTAGCGGACTTGTTCCAGAAGGAGGTGATCCGGCACCATGGGGTGCCAAAGACGATTGTGTCTGATAGAGACCCTCAATTTTTGTCTAGATTCTGGGGTCAGGTTCAGGAAGCCTTGGGTACGAAGTTGAAGCTTAGTACGGCGTTCCATCCACAGACCGACGGTCAAAGTGAGAGGACCATCCAGACACTGGAGGACATGCTGAGAGCATGTGCCTTAGATTTTCAGGGGAGTTGGTTAGAGCGACTACATCTGATAGAGTTCGCCTACAACAACAGCTACCACTCCTCGATACAGATGCCACCATTTCAGGCACTATAGGGTAGACCATGTAGGACTCCCTTATGCTGGGATGAGGCCAGCGAGAATACGCTTCTAGGACCTGAGTACCTAGAGCAGATTAAGGAGGATGTCCTACAGATTCGTAAGAACATGAAATCAGCTCAGGACCGGCAGAAATCATATGCAGACACCAAGAGGAGGGGCATTGAGTTCACTACCGACGACATGGTATTCCTCAGAGTGTCACCCATGAAGGGGATCTTTCGGTTTGGGCAGAAGGGCAAGTTGAGCCCAAAGTATGTTGGACCTTATGCGATTAGGGAGCGAGTGGGCCCGTTAGCCTACAGACTGGATTTGCCAGCAGAGCTCGGGAGGGTGCACGACGTCTTTCACGTTTCACAGTTGAAGAAGTATGTGCCCCACCCATCGCACGTTTTGCAGCCAGAGACTTTAGAGTTGGACCCCGCTCTACGATATGAGGAAGTACCACTCCGCATCCTCGATACGAAGACGAGGCAGACTAGGAACAAGACCGTTAGCATGGTCAAGGTTCTCTGGTCGAACCATGAGGTGGAGGAGGCTACTTGGGAGTTAGAGGACTCCATGAGAGCGAAGTATCCCGCACTCTTCGAGTAGTAGCTGTGATACTTGTACGGGTTCGTGGTCAAACCCTTTTTAAGGGGGGTAGACACCACTTGGCTTGCGCATATGTTATGCATTAGGTCTTGTTTTGGTGGTGTGTTTTGTTTAGTATGCTACGTCATACATGTTGGTTTGGATGATTGTATGTTTAATACATCTTATGTATGTGCCTTAGTGCACCTGTTTGAGAATAATATATATATAGTACCGCTGAGTACTTTTGTTGATGAGTTGGATGTGCACCTTGTTTAGTGTTGTGATATGAATGAGTTTATACCATGAGTTTAGCTATTTGATGTATGCTGTATGTATAGACTAGGTTTGAACATAGTGGGAGTTACTCCCTAGCGATGGACTGTTTGGTTACTTAGTGGAACTTGATTCCTTAGGTGAACTGTAGAGGATTAAGGACTTCGGGACGAAGCCTTTTTAAGGGAGGTAGACTGAAATACCCCTAACCTTTAAAACTTAATTAAATGATCTATTAATGATCTAAGATGGTTAATAAACATCTAAATATTATTGGGGAACAATCTAAAAGATCTCAACAAGGCAAGACATGCCTTAAGATCGGTAAAGCCTAAAATGTGCTTTAAAGCACCATAAAGATTGTATGACCTCAAATAGGATCCAAAGTGGATTCCTAAGTATTATAATGAAGAAAGGAACACAACAAAACTATTCTCAAAGAGAACTAAGCTCAGAAGCACCTTGCAACACAAAATGTGCACTAAAACACCTTAAAGCACGTTTTTGTGAAATTGCCTTCTAAATTGGCTTTTAATGGGCTTAAAGGTTATAATTACTTTTAAATATGATATTATATCACATTATATCATATTAGGAATTTAATTCCAAAATTTACAAATTTAATATTAAAATATTAATAAAACCCTAAAAGGGGGCCCGCTTGAGTCAACATTGACTAAGAATGGTCAAGAGGTCAAAGTTGACCCCTTGGACCACATGGAATCGGCAGCTACAAGCAAGAGGAGGCTGGATTCACCACTTGCACATTCAAGAGACAAGTCTCCAACACAAGCCCTTAAATTAAGGAGACTACTTTACCTTTTGATTAATTAATACACTCTTGCTCCATTATTTAACTCCTCCAGCCTCCAAAACCGTGTGAGCCTGCCCTTTCCCCTCCATTAACCTATGCCTTATCCTCCTTGATGAGTCATTAGCCAATACAAATCAATAAACTAATCAAAAGTTGTCTTATTCAATTATTAAGCCTCATTTCAATTATTTCCTTGGCTCTTGCTCCATTCCAACCGAGCTTGCTCCATTCCAGCCGAGCTCCTTCAACTTCCAAACTCTCTTAAGCCTTGTTCTTGAGCATGGAAAGTAGATCTAACTCCTAAGCTTCGAAGGTAATGGTTTAAGGCTTATTTTGGCTCTTTTTCTTCATCTCTTCACCATATACACTTGGATCTCGTGACTTATCAATTCCTATGGCTTATTCTCAGTATTTTAGACCTTGGACAACAACCAAACTCGGCTGAAACAAGTTAAGGCACCAAAGTTTTCCAAACTTGCATTTTAAGGTAAAAACATACCTTAAGCTTCTCTACTCTTCATCCGGTTTTCTTCCTTTGATTTTTATGAGTTTATACACTCATAATCTTCATATTTACATGTTCAATCAGTTGGTTAGCCATTTGAAGCAAGGGAGGCCGAGATATAAAGGAAATACCCTTCTTTAAGGCATTTTTCCAAGGTAAAACCTAATACCAAGGCAGCTTGTTGTTGTATAGATATTTCCTATGTCTATATGGTGGATCTAACACCTTGTGGTGTGTTAAATTCAGGCCGAATCCATCTTGAAGTCCCCTTGCATTTTTAAGGTGATTTTTGCCTTAAATCTTACATTAATTATTCCTTATGGTTAAGCTCAAGCTTGGAGTACAACCATATCTTATTTTGGTGTATTAAACATGTCTAAATGATGTGGTGAATTTTCCTTCAAGTGGTCGAGTTCATACAAGGAGAAATCAAGGTATAAACACCTTAAAACTTATGATTTTATAATTTCTAAGCATATATATTAATATTGCCGAGAGTGAAGTTATAAATATGGGTTATATTGACCTAAAAATGGAAAAAATGACTAAGACAAATTAAGCTAGTCATTTAAGAGATTTAATTAACATAATGGTCAAATTATGACATTATGTGGAAAAATAATTAAACCATGGTGAGGCCGTGAGTTTATGCTACATTTTGAGACATTTAAAGTGTAATTTATTTTGCAAGTTCAAGGTTGTAATAAGGCCATGTCATTAGGCCATTTTAATTTAAGTTTATAAGCTTATTTAGTTAGATTTATGCTTATATGATTAAGTTTGGGGTCAAACGGTAATTACTAGCAAAATATTAGGCCGTGGGCTTAATTTAGAGGAATTTAGGGTTTTTAAATGAATTTAATAAAAATTATAACATTTTATAAAGTTTTGGGTCAAAATTGTAAAAATAGAAAAGTATAGGTGAAGTTTTGTAATTACCGAAAGGTTTGGGTCCAATTTGGTATTAGAAGTCAAAGTTGACTATGTAGGAGACTTTGACCAAGTTTGGAGAATTTTAGAAATTAAAATACTACCTTATATTAAGATAAGTATTAAATTGTAAAAGATTTATAAGAGATGGGGCTATATTGAGATTTCCGAAAATTTGGGGTACTAAATGGAGTTTAGTACAAACCTTAGGTTATTAGGAATTTTTAGAAGTTGATTTGGTTAAATTTGGAGTTTATATGAATTATATAAGTATAATATAAGATATTTCATAATATTGTTACAAATGGGTAACATATGTGGTAAAACCGAGATTTAGAGAAAGTATAAGGTTAGTAATGATGTTTATAACCTTTTGGTATAGTTTGGTAATTTTTGGAGTTATATATAAGGTTTTATCAAGATATATGTATAATATATAGTTTTGATGATATTAGAAAACTATATGTTATAAAGAGGGGAATTTGATGAATATAGAAAGTTAAGTGGTGGAAAAATAATTGGAATAGACCTAGGGGGTCTGTTCGGTTAGTTAAAAAAAAATGTAACCATAGGTTATAATTATATTAAGGTTTAAGGATTATAATATAAGGTATATATTATAAGTGTAACAATGAAATATAATTGAGGTTGAGTTGTGATTTATAGAAGTTTAGTGGTTTATATTGAAAGCCGAAAATATAAGGGGCTGTTTGGTATTTTAAAACAATTTACAACTATGTGTTACAATTGTTTTAATGACATAAGTGTCATAATATATGTTATATAACTATAATGTAACATTATATTAATTATGTGGTGGATTTTGTAAATATTTAAGAACATAGGTGCTGTTCGGAAATATTAACGTTTTTATATGGAATTTATAATATGGTTTTTAATGTTATAAGAGTTATAACACTTATAATATAAGAAGTATTCATTAAAAAGAATGAATATATATTATAAGACTTACCATATAATAAATAGTTCCATGATACATGTATAAAAATGAATATATGTTATGATGTGGAAAATATAATATGGTCTAATAACCATGTATTTTCATGATTAAAGTGATATAAGAAAAAGGGAAAACAATTACAAACATTGGCTCTTGGTGCGCGCTGTGATCACAAAAACGATACCAGGATGTCCGCGTACGGGTCCGTAAGTATCAAGAAAATTTCCCGTGAGCTAGAATGGCTCGTTGGTCAGAGACTCTACCGTTGGAGTGGCTACTGCCGTGGGTGACCCGCCATAATTTATGGGTAATTAGAGACATGTCGTTTTTAACGAGACATTGTCACTAGGTATAACTGAACAATTAATACAGTCGAGACTTGTACAGTGGCGAACAATATTGGTTTCTACACCATGGACGGGAATTAATACTTGCTTATTATTCTCGTTGTTTCGCTTGTTGTTCATTGGTTATACTTGTGGTTATATTATGTGTGTTGATGGTTGTGTTATTGTATGGATATTACTGTTAAATGTTTTACAATTTTAATATTAAAACGGCATTGCATGTAACGAATCTTATGCTCTCGACCAATTAATTGAGGGGTTTGAGGGGGCATGACGGGGCATGTAATGACATACTCAGCAGGGGCTGATTCCCTACCACAAACCATTTTTATTTCAGGAGATTAGCTGGTGGGTCGACGTGGGGCGCGACGGTTGTGATATTTCTGTTAGTTAAGACTTGGCACGGTTTGATACTAATACTACCTGGACTCGGGTTGTGTTTTACCGAGGTGTAATTTGATTAGATGCTCACGAGTACGGTCTGTAATAATCGATTGTTGTTGGATCTGTTTTAAATTGTTTAAGTTCTACTATCTATCTCTTGTGGTCACTGCGGGAATACGTTTCGCATGTTGATTATCAGGTAATTCGTTATCACCCGTATGGGCGAGTGATAACAGTGACACCATAGGAGTGACAGTCTGTTAATTTACCGCTGCGATTTATTTATTATGTGCGACATTTATAGGATAATTAGGAGCCGAGTTAGTAGGGGTGTTACAAAAGTGGTATCAGAGCGGAGTACCGCTCTGATTACAAGAGATAGTAGTTTAAGTACCGTGAGCTTAGGTTATTTACACACCAGTACCAAAGAGATAGTTGTAAATGATTTGAGTTAGGTTATGGTAGGGAACAGTACAGTGTTTATACCAAGAGCTGACTTTGGTTCTGAATTCTTCAGATGTCTTCCGGAAGACGATCAGCTAGTAGAGGCTGAGGAGGTGGTGGAAGAGGCGGCGGGCCTGGAGGTAGGGATGGCAATGGGTCGGGTTTGGGTCGGGTGGACCATCACCCATACCCGTCACCCGACTTCATCCGCTCCACCCGTACCCGACCCGTCACCCGTTATGTATCACCCATCACCTGTTTCACCCGTCACCCGCGGGTGAAGCGGGTGAACCCGTTTACCCAATTACCCGTTTGTTTTTCTTTTTCCTTGTTCACCACTAAGGTTTGCAAATTACTGTGAGTGGAGAGAAAATAGAGACACAAAGCATGTATGTTCTATGTTCGCCGGTTAGGATTGCGAAATTTACTTCAGAGAAAATAATGAAATATTGCACAGAGCATGTACGTTTCATGTTCGCCAATTATGGTTGCAAAATTACCATGAGTTTAAGAGAGAAATAGAGGCGCGGAGCATGTATGATCAATGTTCGCCTGTTAGGATTGTGAAATTACCTTCAGTGAAGAGAATGAAAAACTTCGTAGAGCATGTAAGTTATTGTTTTTCAGTTAGGGTTTCAAAATTACTGAGAGTGAAGAAAGAAAATAGAGGCACAGAGCATCTTTGTTCCATGTTTGCCAGTTAGGGTTGCAATTACCTTCAGTGAAGATAATTAGAAACTGCGTAGAGCAAGTAGGCTAGGGCTGTAAAATTACCGAGAGTGGTGAGAATAAAGAATGGCGCAGTCACCCAGAGCATGAATGTTCCTTGTTCACTAGTTAAGATTACAAAAATCATGAGTGAAAGAGAATGAATAATAAGTAACAATTTAACATATAATATATATAGAATCTATGCGGGTGAGCGGTTCGGGTGATGGGTGAAAAATGTTCACCCGTCACCCGACCCGCGCCCGTACCTGTTCCACCCGTCACCCGCTTTTCACCCGTTTTATGCGGGTTTTTCACCCGGTTTAGCGGGTCGGGTGACCGGGTGAAATGGGTACCCACGGACCCATTGCCATCCCTACCTGGAGGAGGTCCTCCTGAGGCCCCAGCCGTGGGCGTTGCTGAGACGGTAGCGGCCGTCTTTGCTCAGCTAGCCCTGATGGGGGGTGTTCAGATAGGAGCACCACCGGTAGTCCCACCCGTACCCGCACCAAGAGAGCCAAACTGGCTGAAGAGTGTTGCTGACACAAGAGTTCCTATGTATGACGGGGTAGCTGACCCCACTGTCCTAGAGAGATACATCATTGAGCATGAGAAGGCCTTCGATGCCATTCACGTGCCTACTGAGCACCGGGTCGGCATAGCGGCCTTTCATTTGAGGGACGCCGCCAGCACTTGGTGGAGGTCCGTGAAGGCGCATTACATTGCTATTGAGGGTTTTGGATGGACAAGTTTTGTGGAACTGTTGAGAGAGAAATACTATATCCTGCTCATTTGAAGCAGAGAAAGAGGGAAGAGTTTGAGGCCCTGAAGCAGGGTAGTATGACAGTAGATCAGTACTACTCCTCTTTTATTGGGCTCTTGGACTTTGTCCCAGGAGTTGTTTATTCAGATACGGTGAAAGTTGAGAAATTTAGAGGCGGGTTGCGATATGCGATCAAGGCCGCCATGGGTGCTGCCTTATATCCTACGATCCAGGTAAAATTAGTTGACAGATTATATCTTGTAACTCAGTTTGAATTATTACAAGTCGGGGAACTCATTGATGCATTATAGGAATGCTACGAGGCTGCTTCTCGGACCGAGCTGTTGGTGAACAGCCGGGAGGACGACCAAGGGCAGAAGCGTAAGGCCCCAGAGAAAGAGGCTGAGGTTGCGGCTGGAAGCGGAAGTAGCAAGAGTTGGAAGTAAGACCCACCTTTAAGCTATTTAATCCATTTAAATTACTTACTTGCTGCCTGCTTTTATACCTGCTATTCCTGACACTTTGACGATCACAGGAAGAAAAAGTTCTCCTGAAAGGAGAAGAAGAAGGAGCAGACCAGCCAGAAGGGCAAAGAGAAGGTCCCGATGCTGACCGAGCCTACTTACGATGTCCAGCCTCTTAGATCTACACCCCCTAAGGGTAGGCGATCTAACCTTGTGAATGAGTTGTGTATTATACTATCCATTACCATCCATGTATTAATCTGAGTGTGATATGATAATAGGTTCTGCACCCCAGCGACACTTTCACTGCAAGCGCTGTGGTAAAGACCACCCGGGTGTTGACTGCACCGGGCAAGCGGTGGACTGCCACCATTGTGGAAAGAAGGGCCATAGGTCGTTCGAGTGCTTTGCTAATCCAGAGAGCCGAGCGTACCACCCGCCGAAGGGGACTCAGAGCGCACCTACTGGAGGAGGTGGGGCTCGAGGTGGCCAGAGGGGGCCGGCGCCCCAAGCCCAGAGGGGGCAGCAGCAGCAGCTGCTGCAACAGCAGAACCAGAACCAGAGGAACCCCGCCGGGCAACCGTGTGCTGAATGCAGCGGGAGCTTCAGGCGCTGGTACTAGCACCCAGCGCGGTGAAGGTTAGCATTTGAAACCTTAACCATTGTATGAGAGCATGACTAAGTGTTAAACGCCTTGCCTTAGCATGAATACGTGTTTTAATTACCGCTTAGATAAACAACTTATCTAGGAAACCTGTTACCTCTTAGGAGACTTCGACATCTGCTATCCCACACTTACAAGACAAAGATCACCTAGACCCGTGGAAGAAAGACGGGAGTACCCTAGTGAGTTGTGTCATGTGGTCAGACCGGGCATGATACTTCTCAGAGAGTTCCTAACCCTAGATGAGCAAATCGCCATAGTGAATGAGTGTAGAGCTTTGGGTAAGGGCATAGGAGGATTTTATACCCCTGTATTTAATAATGGTGCTAGAATGAAGTTGCACCTGATGTTCTTAGGGAAAAATTGGGATCCACAAACTAGGGTCTATCGAGAGGTGAGGATGGTAGGTGGCGTGTCTATACCTAGGATACCTGAGAGTTTCCTAACCTTAGTGAGAAACGCAATGGATATTGCTCAAGACTGTGAGGCTTTTCCATTACCCGACATGACACCTGACGTTTGCATCATCAACTACTACGAGCAAGGAGGGAAGCTTGGGATGCACCAGGACCGTGATGAGACGACCGAGTCCATCACCAGAGGAATATCGGTTGTGTCATTCTCCATTGGCGATGATGCTGAGTTCATCTATGGAGACCAGAAGAGGATGGATCTAGCAAGCAAGATCATCCTCAAATCTGGGGATGTGTTGGTATTTGGTGGCGAGGCGAGGCTTGTATACCATGGTATTAAGAGCATTAAGCTCAATACCGCCCCACCAGCTCTAGTGAATGATACCCACATTCGACCTGGCCGTTTAAATTTGACTTTCAGACAGTACTGATGTAATGACAGTGGCTAAGTGTGTACCTTGTATAAAACAGTTGAATGAATGAAATAAGAGTCTTGCACTTTCTAGTATATGTATTCAGTTTGTTGATACCGTAATTCATAACTTCAGGCTACGGGAATGAAAAGGAAGGTACCATCTGCATCCTAGATATGGCGCAAGCCAAGGAGTCCGGTAATGTCATCACAGGTATGACAATTACAACCGACAGTAGATTACTGATTTATTGGGACTCGATGCTAATACGAGAGATGATCTCAGGTACCTTTCCTGTGATGGTGTTGTGCTTCCGTATTGTTCGACTCAGGGCTTCACATTTTTATTTCCTCGGCATTTGCTATGAAGTTGGGGGCTGCCCCGAACAGCTTTCTGACTTTTCGGTCACCCCTCCATCGAAGGAGAAAGTAGGTTGCACCAGGCAGTACTTAGGGTCGGAGATCAGTATTATGAATGAGACTTTTCCCATCGATTTGATTGAGTTTAAGAACTTGGGCTTCGACATTATAGTGGGTATGGATTGGCTACAGAAGCATAAGGGCCGCCTTCATTGTGCAGAGCATCGACTACTACTGAAGGGGTCGAGCGGCAAGACAGTGTCGTACCGCAGTGTGAGGAGAGAGCCGACTGTCAAGATCGTGTCAGCATTGTCCCTGATGAAGGATGTTAGGAAGGGCCGACAAGCCTTCCTCTGTTATGTACAGGACACGAGACAGTGCGACGAAATGGATGTAGACATTCCAGTCGTGGCAGACTTTCCCGATGTGTTTCCTGATGAGTTGCCAGGCATGCCGCCTGTGCGTGAGGTTGAGTTCGCCGTCGACTTATTGCCAGGTATGGGCCCTATTGCTAAGGCACCCTACCGTATAGCACCGGCTGAGATGAGGGAGCTGAAGGTACAGCTGGAGGACCTCCTCGACAAGGGATTCATTCGACCGAGTGTTTCTCCTTGGGGTGCTCCAGTATTGTTCTTCAAGAAGAAGGACGGCAGTATGCGACTCTGCATCGACTACCGCGAGCTTAATGCGGTCACATTCAAGAACAAGTATCCGTTGCCACAGATTGATGATTTGTTTGATCAGCTGAGAGGGGCCAGTGTGTTCTCAAAGATAGACCTCAGATCTGGCTACCATCAGATCAGGATTGTAGAGGGTGACATAGAGAAGACAGCTTTCAGGACACGGTATGGACACTACGAGTTCACCGTTATGCCATTCGGGTTGAAGAATGCACCAGCTATTTTCATGGATTTGATGAACCGTCTCTTTAGAGAACAGCTTGATAGTTCAGTTGTGGTCTTCATCGACGATATTCTGATCTATTCAAAGACCAGGGAAGATCATGAGTTACATTTGAGGCAGGTGTTAAGCATCATGAGAAAGAACCAGCTGTATGCCAAGCTCTCGAAGTGTGAGTTCTGGTTAGACAACGTGTCATTTCTAGGACACATCATATCAGCAGACAGGATATCTGTAGATCCTGCTAAGATCGAGGCAGTGAAGAGTTGGCCAAGGCCAAAGACAGTTACAGACGTCCGCAACTTTCTGGGTTTGGCCGGTTACTATAGAAGGTTCGTGAAGGACTTCTCCAAAGAGGCCAAACCGATGACTAATCTAATGAAGAAGGAGACCCAGTTCTTATGGTCTGCAGAGTGAGAGCAGTCCTTTCAAACACTGAAGGATCTCCTGACATCGGCACCCGTTCTTACTATTCCTGAGGGCACCGATGGGTTCGAGGTATACTGTGATGCCTCTAGAACCGGTCTAGGTTGTGTGCTTATGCAGCACGGGAAGGTAGTTGCCTACGCATCCCGACAGCTGAAAAAGCATGAGGTGAATTACCCCACACACGACCTTGAGTTAGGCGCAGTAGTCTTCGCTTTGAAGATCTGGCGACATTATCTTTACGGTGTGACAGTCACTACTATGACAAGAGTTTGCAGCACCTCTTCTCTCAGAAAGAGCTGAACATGCGACAGAGAAGATGGGTCGAGTTCTTGAAGGACTACGACATAGACCTGAAATACAAAGAGGGCAAGGCGAATGTAGTAGCCGACGCCCTGAGCCGCAGAGCTCATTCATTATTTACACTGTTAGCGAGCAGCAGTATGATTGATAAGATACGAGCTGCGCAGGAGAGTGACCAGTACATGGAGAGTATCAGGCAAAGATGATAGAGGGTTGCTTCGAGAGTCAGAAGTATGACTTCGAACTATGTGATGATGGCATGATTCGACTGAATGGCCGGTTATGTATTCCAGAGTCTTCTCCGGATTTGAAGGAGAAGATACTCCAGGAGGCTCATTGCTCGTCCTTATCCGTCCACCCCGGTTCTTCAAAGATGTACAAGGACTTAAAGGTCCATTTCTGGTGGAGCGGCATGAAGAAGGATGTAGCTGAGTACGTGACTAGATGCTTGACCTGTCAGAAGGTTAAATTTAAGCATAGGAGACCCGGCGGATTAGTGCAGTCTATGCCTATTCCTTGCTGGAAGTTCGAGGACATCTCGATCGATTTCGTTGTCGGTCTCCCACCGACTAAGGGAGGACTGAACATGATTTGGGTCATTGTGGACCGGCTGACGAAGGTGGAAAGTTTGTGGCTATGAAGGATACCTGGAAGGTCCCGAAGTTAGCGGACTTGTTCCAGAAGGAGGTGATCCGGCACCATGGGGTGCCAAAGACGATTGTGTCTGATAGAGACCCTCAATTTTTGTCAAGATTCTGGGGTCAGGTTCAGGAAGCCTTGGGTACGAAGTTGAAGCTTAGTACGGCGTTCCATCCACAGACCGACGGTCAGAGTGAGAGGACCATCCAGACACTGGAGGACATGCTGAGAGCATGTGCCTTAGATTTTCAGGGGAGTTGGTTAGAGCGACTACATCAGATAGAGTTCGCCTACAACAACAGCTACCACTCCTCGATACAGATGCCACCATTTCAAGCACTATAGGGTAGACCATGTAGGACTCCCTTATGCTGGGATGAGGCCAGCGAGAATACGCTTCTAGGACCTGAGTACCTATAGAAGATTAAGGAGGATGTCCTACAGATTCGTAAGAACATGAAATCAGCTCAGGACCGGCAGAAATCATATGCAGACACCAAGAGGAGGGGCATTGAGTTCACTACCGACGACATGGTATTCCTCAGAGTGTCACCCATGAAGGGGATCTTTCGGTTTGGGCAGAAGGGCAAGTTGAGCCCAAAGTATGTTGGACCTTATGCGATTAGGGAGCGAGTGGGCCCGTTAGCCTACAGACTGGATTTACCAGCAGAGCTCGGGAGGGTGCACGACGTCTTTCACGTTTCACAGTTGAAGAAGTATGTGCCCCACCCATCGCACGTTTTGCAGCCAGAGACTTTAGAGTTGGACCCCGCTCTACGATATGAGGAAGTACCACTCCGCATCCTCGATACGAAGACGAGGCAGACTAGGAACAAGACCGTTAGCATGGTCAAGGTTCTGGTCGAACCATGAGGTGGAGGAGGCTACTTGGGAGTTAGAGGACTCCATGAGAGCGAAGTATCCCGCACTCTTCGAGTAGTAGCTGTGATACTTGTACGGGTTCGTGGTCAAACCCTTTTTAAGGGGGGTAGACACCACTTGGCTTGCGATATGTTATGCATTAGGTCTTGTTTTGGTGGTGTGTTTTGTTTAGTATGCTACGTCATACATGTTGGTTTGGATGATTGTATGTTAATACATCTTATGTATGTGCCTTAGTGCACCTGTTTGAGATATATATATATTACCGCTGAGTACTTTTGTTGATGAGTTGGATGTGCACCTTGTTTAGTTGTGATATGAATGAGTTATACCATGAGTTTAGCTATTGATGTATGCTGTATGTATAGACTAGGTTTGAACATAGTGGGAGTTACTCCCTAGCGATGGACTGTTTGGTTACTTAGTGGAACTTGATTCCTTAGGTGAACTGTAGAGGATTAAAGACTTCGGGACGAAGCCTTTTTAAGGGAGGTAGACTGAAATACCCCTAACCTTTAAACATAATTAAATGATCTATTAATGATCTAAGATGGTTAATAAACATCTTAATATTATTGGGGAACAATCTAAAAGATCTCAACAAGGCAAGACATGCCTTAAGATCGGTAAAGCCTAAAATGTGCTTTAAAGCACCATAAAGATTGTATGACCTCAAATAGGATCCAAAGTGGATTCCTAAGTATTATAATGAAGAAACGAACACAACAAAACTATTATCAAAGAGAACTAAGCTCAGAAGCACCTTGCAACACAAAATGTGCACTAAAACACCTTAAAGCACGTTTTTGTGAAATTGCCTTCTAAATTGGCTTTTAATGGGCTTAAAGGTTATAATTACCTTTAAATATGATATTATATCACATTATATCATATTAGGAATTTAATTCCAAAATTTACAAATTTTTACAAATTTAATATTAAAATATTAATAAAACCCTAAAAGGGGGCCCGCTTGAGTCAACATTGACTAAGAATGGTCAAGAGGTCAAAGTTGACCCCTTGGACCACATGGAATCGGCAGATACAAGCAAGAGACAAGTCTCCAACACAAGCCCTTAAATTAAGGAGACTACTTTACCTTTTGATTAATTAATACACTCTTGCTCCATTATTTGACTCCACCAGCCTCCAAAACCGTGTGAGCCTGCCCTTTCCCTCCATTAACCAATGCCTTATCCTCCTTGATGAGTCATTAGCCAATACAAATCAATAAACTAATCAAAGTTGTCTTATTCAATTATTAAGCCTCATTTCAATTATTTCCTTGGCTCTTGCTCCATTCCAACCGAGCTTGCTCCATTCCAGCCGAGCTCCTCAACTTCCAAACTCTCTCAAGCCTGTTCTTGAGCATGGAAGGTAGATCTAACTCTAAGCTTCTAAGGTAATGGTTTAAGGCTTATTTTGGCTCTTTTTCTTCATCTCTTCACCATCTACACTTAGATCTCGTGCTATCATTCCTATGGCTTATTCTCAGTATTTTAGAGGACAACAACCAAACTCGGCTGAACAAGTTAAGGACCAAGGTTTCCAAATTTGCATTTTAAGGTAAAAACATACCTTAAGCTTCTCTACTCTTCATCCGATTTTCTTCCTTTGATTTTTATGAGTTTATACACTCATAATCTTCATATTTACATGTTCAATCAGTTGGTTAGCCATTTGAAGCAAGGGAGGCCGAGATCAAAGGAAATACCCTTCTTTAAGGCATTTTTCCAAGGTAAAACCTAATACCAAGGCAGCTTGTTGTTGTCTAGCTATTTCCTATGTCTATATGGTGGATCTAACACCTTGTGGTGTGTTAATTCAGGCCGAATCCATCTTGAAGTTCCCTTGCATTTTTAAGGTGATTTTTGCCTTAAATCTTACATTAATTATTCCTTATGGTTAAGCTCAAGCTTGGAGTATAACCATATCTTATTTTGGTGTATTAAACATGTCTAAATGATGTGGTGAATTTTCCTTCAAGTGGCCGAGTTCATACGAGGAGAAATCAAGGTATAAACACCTTAAAACTTATGATTTTATAATTTCTAAGCATATATATTAATTATGCCGAGAGAAGTTATAATATGGGTTATATTAACCTAAATGGAAAAAAATGACTAAGATAAATTAAGCTAGTCATTTAAGAGATTTAATTAACATAATGGTCAAATTATGACATTATGTGGAAAAATAATTAACATGGTGAGGCCGTGAGTTTATGCTATATTTTGAGACATTTAAAGTGTAATTTATTTTGCAAGTTCAAGGTTGTAATAAGGCCATGTCATTAGGCCATTTTAATTTAAGTTTATAAGCTTATTTAGTTAGATTTATGCTTATAATTAAGTTTGGGGTCAAACGTAATTACTAAAAAATATTAGCCGTGGGCTTAATTTAGAGGAATTTAGGGTTTTTAAATGAATTTAATAAAAATTATAACATTTTATAAAGTTTTGGGTCAAAATTGTAAAAATAGAAAAGTATAGGTGAAGTTTTGTAATTACCGAAAGGTTTGGGTCCAATTTGGTATTAGAAGTCAAAGTTGACTATATAGGAGACTTTGACCAAGTTTGGAGAATTTTAGAAATTAAAATACTACCTTATATTAAGATAAGTATTAAATTGTAAAAGATTTATAAGAGATGAGGCTATATTGAGATTTCTGAAAATTTGGGGTACTAAATGGAGTTTAGTACAAACCTTAGGTTATTAGGAATTTTTAGAAGTTGATTTGGTTAAATTTAGAGTTTATATGAATTATATAAGTATAAATAAGATATTCATAATATTGTTACAAATGGGTAACATAGTGGTAAAACCGAGATTTAGAGAAAGTATAAGGTTAGTAATGATGTTTATAACCTTTTGGTGTAGTTTGGTAATTTTTGGAGTTATATATAAGGTTTTATCAAGATATATGTATAATATATAGTTTTGATGATATTAGAAAACTATATGTTATAAAGAGGGGAATTTGATGAATATAGAAAGTTAAGTGGTGGAAAAATAATTGAATAGACCTAGGGGGTCGTTCGTTATTTAAAAAAAAAATGTAACCATAGGTTATAATTATATTAAGGTTTAAGGATTATAATATAAGGTATATATTATAAGTGTAACAATGAAATATAATTGAGGTTGAGTTGTGATTTATAGAAGTTTAGTGGTTTATATGGAAAGCCGAAAATATAAGGGGCTGTTTGGTATTTTAAAACAATTTACAACTATGTGTTACAATTGTTTTAATGACATAAGTGTCATAATATATGTTATATAACTATAATGTAACATTATATTAATTATGTGGTGGATTTTGTAAATATTTAAGAACATAGGTGCTGTTCGGAAATATTAACGTTTTTAAATGGAATTTATAATATGGTTTTAATGTTATAAGAGTTATAACATTATAATATAAGAGGTATTCATTAAAAAGAATGAATATATATATAAGACTTACCATATAATAAATAGTTCCAATACATGTATAAAAAATATATGTTATGATGTGGAAAATATAATATGGTCTAATAACCATGTTTTCATGATTAAAGTGATATAAGAAAAAGGGAAAACAATTACAAACAAGATATGGAATTCTAATGTTAAGAGTGTACATGTGATAATAAGGATTATAATTAAAGTATTGTTTACATATGAGTTATACCACATTGAACTTAAAAAAAAAAAAAAACAAACCTTAGAAAAAAATAAAATACTAAGGTGAGATGAATAGTACATGACAAAGAATCATGCGTACAATATAGAAACAAACTATACGACATCCAAGGGTATGTTAAGTTACATGCGATAACAAGTTCAACAATAAGTATAATATACAAGACAAGACTACGCATGTAATATAACACCTTTCTAATCTCGAGTTAAGCCGAAAACCCGACAAACATTGACAGTTTATAACGGGGGTTAACCGGGAGGTATTAGTGACGGTACGGGGTACCGTAGGGTTGTATTTTCATACGGGATGCTAATCAGTAGCATTAGTATTGTTTAGACTGTTAGAGACGACACAGGAGCATAGGAACTTGCTGATTCATACTCCACCGTAATACAATCAGGGTGAACGGTATGTTGTTATGTGTCTCTGATTGTCTCTGAGGGCTTCCTCAGTTCAGACTTCTGTGTGATCTGTGATAAGATTGTTTGTCTGAATGTGTTAATTAATATGCATGAATTGTATATTTATAGCTGCTTATTATTTACTGTTGTTGAGTTAACAGTATTGGTTCGTATATATGACCTATATATAAAACGAACTAGCGGCTATGGTGCTATCTTATATGAAATATAAGGACGTCAGAAAAACGTTGTAGCACTAGGATAATAAGATATACATATTATCCGAGACTTTTATACGGAGCATTGGCCTTTCTAAACGCCGCTCCGTATCTAACACTGGATCCCGAGTTTACAGACTCCGGATTGGACTAATGACCTTAGTCTGCTGTGTTAGGAAAAAAAATGGTAATGCGATGCGATGGTATAATTAATTAATGGAAGGATAGTAAAGCCAAGAGGATGTGGCTCTTGGTGCGCGCTGTGATCACAAAAACGATACCAGATGTCCGCGTACGGGTCCGTAAGTATCAAGAAAATTTCCCGTGAGCTAGAATGGCTCGTTGGTCGGAGACTCTACCGTTGGAGTGGCTACTGCCGTGGGTGACCCGCCATAATTTATGGGTAATTAGAGACATGTCGTCTTTAACGAGACATTGTCACTAGGTATAACTAAACAATTAATACAGTCGAGACTTGTACAGTGGCGAACAATATTGGTTTCTACACCATGGACGGGAATTAATACTTGCTTATTATTCTCGTTGTTTCGCTTGTTGTTCATTGGTTATACTTGTGGTTATATTATGTGTGTTGATGGTTGTGTTATTGTATGGATATTACTGTTAAATGTTTTACAGTTTTAATATTAAAACGGCATTGCATGTAACGAATCTCATGCTCTCGACCAATTAATTGAGGGGTTTGAGGGGGCATGACGGGGCATGTAATGACATACTCAGCAGGGGCTGATTCCATACCACAAACCATTTTTATTTCAGGAGATTAGCTGGTGGGTCGACGTGGGGCGTGACGGTTGTGATATTTCTGTTAGTTAAGACTTGGCACGGTTTGATACTAATACTACCTGGACTCGGGTTGTGTTTTACCGAGGTGTAATTTGATTAGATGCTCACGAGTACGGTCTGTAATAATCGATTGTTGTTGGATCTGTTTTAAATTGTTTAAGTTCTACTATCTATCTCTTGTGGTCACTGCGGGAATACGTTTCGCATGTTGATTATCAGGTAATTCGTTATCACCCGTTTGGGCGAGTGATAACAGTGACACCATAGGAGCGACAGTCTGTTAATTTACTGCCGCGATTTATTTATTATGTGCGACATTTATAGGATAATTAGGAGCCGAGTTAGTAGGGGTGTTACACGTATACTATAAAAAGCCTTACTCGGATACTAGTCTGTGTTAAATTCATTTACTATATACTACTTTTCGTTTCAAATACTAAGTGAGTTCTACTTAAATTACCATGTACACTTATAATTATATAACAGATATTGGAAGTATTAAACTACCCCATAATTATTACTCTGTAATATTGAAAAACGTTAAAAGATGTAAATATATTAAAAAATTTATAACAAAAATACATTTTTAGTTTTTCAAAATATACACACTCAAATACTAAATCAGTAGTATATCATATACTTATAACAATATATTCAATTACTAACGCCTTCTACACTCATATACCAGATATCACTTGACTATTAAGCTACCACATCATTATTACTTCTGCGATATTGGAAAATGTGAAAAAATTAAATATAACAAATTTTTTATGTCAGAATTGCCTTTTTAGTTTTTCCAAAACATATACACTAAAATACTAAATTAGTACTAGTTCAAGTACTCATAATAATACCTTTAAACACTAACATGTTCTACACTCATATACCAGATATCGGGTGACTGTTAAGCTACCACATAATGATTTCTTCTGCGATATTGAAAAACGTGAAATTTTTTAATATAATAATTTTTTAATGTCATAAATAACTTTTTAGTTTCCCAAAATGTATACACTGAAATACTAAATCAGTAATACTCCCTCCTGTTCTAATTATAAGTCGTTTTAGACTTTTTCACCATTTTTAAGAAAGAGTTAAAAAAGACTTCCATACTCTTACTTTTTGTATTAGGAGAATAAAAAAGTAAGTATACTTTATTGGTAAGATAAAAAGTAGAGTGCAGTGATAATAATAATTAAAAAAGTATAAAGGGTAAAAGTAGAAAGATAAATACAAAAAGTCTAAAACGACTTATAATTTGAACATAATTCTAAAGCCTAAAACGACTTATATTTAGAATAGGAGGGAGTACATCAATTACAAATAACTATGTTGAATTACTACATTCCTTTACAATCATATACCAAATATCTCGTGACTATTAAACTACTTTATAATTATTACTTCTATACTATTGAAAAACGTGAAGAGATTTAAATATAGTTAAAAATTTATGACAGAAATACCTTTTTGGCTTTTCAATGTGTCAATTATTATCAAATAATTAAAACAACTAATCATTTATATAATAAAAAAAAGCATTCCACCGATGAGAACACATTTCTGGATTGCTTGTGAGGTCTCAAGCCAACCCAAGAATGGAACGTATTTATAGCATAACACAATAAACGTGCTAAGAGATAGTACTCCAATAATGTTGACGTCACGTTTAACTGATTAACTAGTCTGTCAGATGCTGTGCGTGAATGATTCAACCCGAATCTTAAACAGTTCCCGTATATCGATCATTAATAGTAATGCATAAAAATCAAGCTCTACCACAATCAACTCTCTTTCATCTTCTAATGGCTTACCTGCAATATCAATCATACAGTATCAAATGTGATCCACTTATAACATATATTATACAGGTTTAATATCGATTAATGTCTACCGAATATCCTGATATAGATAGATATGTGTATCTTTTGCTGTATGATGAGAGGAGCGGAATCCATCATCAATTACGTGAGACTAAGAGAAGTAGCTTAGGGCATCCATAATGGTGTGAATTCCACCCATAATGTTAAAAGAGAAAAAAAGAAAATGATGAGGTGGAGGAGAGAGGATGTGAGAGGGGTTCTTAAGGGCATCCACAATGGTGTGGATTCCACCCATAATGTGAAAAACTTCCCTAGACCCCAGCACCGAGATCCCACTCAAGCAACAAGAAAGAAACGTAATACTGGAAGAAGAAGAGAAATGAAGATGACCACTCTTACTGAGGAAGAAGAATACACGTGGAAGGCTTAGCCTCTACTGTGCTGTCTAAACATATGGTGAGACAGAAAATACAGAAAGTTACATTTTACCACTACCGCTTACATATTTATAAACATATAACCCCCGCACTAGGCATACAACCAGCTATACCACTTAACTTAACAACTATAATATTGACCCATCTTAACAGCCCCCCTCAAAACAAGCAATCTCATTGCCTGTTTTGATACATGGGTCATCTGGATTCTGTTTCTGTCTTCTGATCTGCAGCCTTTATCGCCTTAACGCCTAACTGCCTCAATATCATAGGATATGCACGCCCTGGGAGAACCTTTGTGAGTACATCTGCTAACTGTTGTTGTGACGGTATAAACTCTACACGAACCAGACCTCGCTGCAGCTTCTGTCTCACGAAGTGGCAATCCACCTCAATATGTTTGGTCCTTTCGTGGAAGACTGGATTTCTTGCTATATGGACTGCTGCTTGACTGTCTGACTTTAGCGGTATGGGCTGCACTTCCTGGATTCCCATCTCACTCAGCAATCTTGTCAACCAGCTCACCTTCGCAACTGTCTGCCTTAGCGCTCTATACTCTGCTTCAGCAGAAGAAAGCGCAACATTTGTCTGTTTCTTAGACTTCCAAGACAGTGCACAGCCACCAAACTCAATATAAAAACCACTTATGGACCTTCTTGTATTGGGACACCCTGCCCAATCAGCATCACAATATGCAATTAAATCAAAACTCTGTGAACTACCCAACATGAGACCATAATTAGACGTTCCCTTAATATATTTGAGTGTATGTAAAGCTGCTCTCATATGTATGTCAGTGGGCTTATTCAGAAACTGACTTAACAATTGTATGCTAAAGCTTAAATCTGAGATGAGTTGAGTTAGAAAATTCATTTTTCCAATTAATCTCCTATAGAGCATTGGATCTGTCAGAGGTATACCATCACTTAACAATAATTTTTCATTCAAGTCTAAAGGACCCGCTGCTCCTTTCATCTTATCACAACCAAATTCCTTAATAAGTTGCTCAGAATAATTTTTCTGTAACAGAATCATCCCTTCCTTTGTTCTGAAGAATTCTATTCCAAGAAAACTTCCTAAACATCCTATATCCTTTATCTTAAACTTTCTATCCAGATTCTGTTTTACAAACTGAATCATTTCCACATCGTCACCTGTGAGTAACACATCATCAACATAGACAGCAAGTATGGTGATTCTTGTTTTGTTTCTTCTAACAAACAACGAATAATCATTCAAGGACTGATGAAAGCCTAGGGAAAGTAAAAAACCACTCAATTTTTCATGCCATTGTCTTGAAGCTTGCTTCAACCCATAAAGAGACCTTTTCAGTCTACAAACTTTGCCTTTGCTGTCTACTTTATATCCCAATGGTAGCTCCATGTAAACCTCCTCATGTAGGTCACCATGGAGAAAAGCGTTATTGATATCCAACTGACTAATGCCCCACTCCTTTTTAACTGCTATGATTATGATGGCCCTAATAGTAGTAAATTTTACAACTGGAGAGAAAGTCTCTAAATAATCTATTCCATATTTCTGGTTGTACCCCTTGTAGACACCAAAAATTCTCACCCCATAAAGCAAATTCCGAGTAACAAATAAAATAAGAGGGGTCGTCGCCTTTCTTTCTCAAAACGTATCAATGTGCATGCCAAAACGAAACCATCGTTTTTCTTGACGAAATTCTTAATCATTTTTTTCAAAGCGTTTCAGAAAAACCCAATTTTTCAAAAATGAGTTTTCAAACAATAATATGTCTTAAACCTACCCTTTTGTTTAGTTACCTATTTAATATTGTCAATTAAATTTCCGTAGTTGTGAGCTTGTCATTTTTCATGATGATATTTTTACTATCTCATTTTAGTCAGACAGGCCTGATTTTAATCTAGTCTTTGGCTGAACCCAACTTAGCCCAATATCGAAGGCCCATATGATCACTTGCTCCATCTTGACAAACACAGCCCACATCCAAAGGCTGCCTTTTAAAAACAAAAAAACCCTACTGTAGACTGATTCTACTAGCGGACTCCGTGATCTTCTTCCTCGATGGATATCATTCTCTTCCTCGATCTCAAAAAACCAGAAACACAACAGACACTCAAAAAAACTTCTCACACCAGGAACTAGCCACCACCACCTCCTTCGTCTCTCGAATCCTTCTACCTCGCCCAGCCGTCTTCCTCTCCTTCAATTTCATCTTCTTAAAAAATGCTGAAAACGTGAATGCTCATGCTTCTCCAATGTGCTCTACTTCTTCATTCCCTTCTTTCTGAAAATACTCCAATGGCCACCTTCAATATGTTCACTCACAGCGATGTTTCCAATCCCAACCTCACCGTTCCCTTCTCATGGTTTCCCTCTCCCTGAAAACACGAAGGAGAGCTGCGCAGTACACTGTCGAAGAGCCCAGAAAGCTCTGAATCAGTGCAACTCCTTGTTCTACTCTGAAATCCGCTTGCTCCTTCGTCCTCAGAACCCATGAAAACCCGAATCCCTAACCCGGCCCCTCAAAAACGAAAACTATCAAACATTCATCTCTCGCACTCATCCTTTGCGGGTACGATGGATGTGACCACGAAGGATCGATTCGTTTCCTTCCGATACGTCCAAGATCTCCAATCGTTTGTTTTAGAGGTCCACTCGCTTTTCAACTCGGATTCGGTGCACAATGAAGTTCAGACTCTCAAGTCCGACCAAAGTCGCTGTGATTTCCATACAGAGACATGGTTGTGAAATCTCGATTTCTCTCGTTTCATTATTCTTCTATCTGTCGTATCTATTGTTAAATTTTTCTGGTTTGACTGCTTTTCTGGTTCGATGGCTAATTGAGGTCGTCCGAAACGTCCGGTTTGTCTTGAGCAAAGGCGGTTTTTCTGATTTGTGCAATTTGAGTTTTTCGGTCGATTGAAGTGTGATTGTCTGATAATCTTGGCTTGGTTTATATAATTGTCGCTTGGCTTCTGCAAACTACTTCTTGCATGGCCTTTGAGTCAGATTTGCCTAGCTTCCGCAACTCGCAAGAGAACTTGGATCTGTTGAGTATTCTGCGGCTGCCTCTGATGCCTTTGTTGCCTCTGAAATTCCAGCTTTGGATCTTGCTATAAGGTGACTGTATATTGCAGAGTTTTGATGTCTCGTTTGTCTTCTCTTTGACCGAGATACACATACCATTGTTTGGACATGGCTAGAGGATGATTGCTGTATCTGAAATGAATAAGCTCAAGTTTGATTGGTTAAACTCTCATTTTCTTCGAATTGCTGGAGCTCATATCATCGCGATGAGCTGTGATTTCATGTCTTAGCTGAGATACTATAAGGTTTGGTCATGTTTGCTTGCTTCGGAATCCGACCTTGGGCAGTTACAATCGACCGTGCTCGAGGATGTTGCTCCTTTTTTAATTCTATCACGCAGGATTGCCCCTTGCACATTGACGATTAATCTGGAAATAGTGGTGTTTCTGCTATCATCAGTGGCCCTATTGCGCATTCCTTTGTGTTTGGCAATTATCTCACTTTTACCATCATTACTTTAGCACCTTTAGTATGCGGGTTTGGGAATCGATATGTTTCAGGCCTCAAATGCTTGTTTAATTCGGTTCACTTCTAAATCTCCTTTTTGGCTTCATGTTTGACCGAGGTACACTTTCTCTGAGATTTGGGTTGGACTTGCTTGGCTTGGATTTGGCTTCGGGCCCTATGATTTGTCCATGTGGTAGCGCTTTGGGCTTGTTACGGCTTCATGGGTTCGAAAACCCTATCGGTCAGCTTCTTGTCTCTAGCAACTTTGATTATTTCTCTTTACGCCTTGAGTTTGGTTTGGAAATTGAATTGTTTCAATTTTGAACTTGCCCCCTGCGCATTGATTTGGTTTGGAAACTGATTTGATACTAGCAAATAATTTGACCCTCGCGCTTAGATAAGAACATGAATAGAGTTATAATTACCCGATGCTATAATTGCTTAGATAAATCACTTTTGGCTGGTTGGTCCTTATTAATTTCATTCATCTTAGAGGGAAGTGATATAAACCCTTCTAGGTATGATCCCACATGACTCACAACCCATCTTCTTGATACTACACTTTGGTTTGAGTCATAATCTAAGATGTTTGAATTAATTGAGTAGCAACCCCAATGCTTGATTTATCTTACAATCTTTAGCATTTGTTGGCAGTTTGAAACTCTTTTCTATGTTCTCGGTTGGGGTGTGGGAGATGATTAAATTGCCCCCTTTCCTCCCATTGAGAGGGGCCGTATGATCCCATTGCACACACCCCAACCCTCTTATATTTCATTACTAATTAATCTTGTGTCTCTTTGTCTGTGTTCCATGGCATGTACGTATTGCTTGAGGAACGAGGAACCGCTTGGGGACTAAGGAGCTGGACCTTGGCTAGGACTACTGGAGCCTCCCTTCAAACGTGAAAAACGGTTGGTGTATCTCTTCGGATCTCCTTCAGCTCGAGTGAGGCGGCGTCGGTGCGACCCCCCATAGCAGCTCTCTCTAAATTCAACACTTTAATTCTTATCATGAGTTGTAATCTGTCTATTATTTGTGCTATCTCTCATAGTCTTGGATTTCATTACTTTGTGTATTTGTTGATTTGATTATTTTTATTCTGTCTAACTTTCGTACATATTCTTGGAATGCTTGTTTATACACATCTGGTTCTATTATACATTGGACGTTTTATTTGTCATTTTCATCTTATAAATTGATAGATTAGCTTAGCACAAGTGGCCATAGAATAGTCTTTAGGTTTGCCCACTTATTTCTGGACACTTCGAGTCCAGTTTAGAAAAGCTTCTAGGTTCGGGGATGTTCCTCACTCAAACGGGCCGTAGAGTTTGGACGGTGTGGAACTCCCTTCCTTTATAAATTTTTCCAAATCATCCCCTAATTGTCAGAATAAAATTTACAATCAATCAATCATCCAATCCAAATCAATTTAAAAATCCAGTGAATCAAATTTCACTTCAAATCAATCTCTTTCACATTCTTATCAAACACATTTCAAATCAATCTCTTCCACACTCGCTCATCAAACACACTCCAAAATCAATCTCTTTCAAGCTCTCTCATCAAACACACTCCAAAATCAATCTCTTTCAAGCTCACTCATCAAACACACTCCAAAATCAATCCCTCTAATACTCACTCATCATACAATCCTCTCACACTCCGAAACCAGATATTCTTCATGAATTCTTCGAAATCAAAGCTTTTCACATGTCAACATTAAATACTTTTCATACACTCATTAGACAGACTTCAACCTCACAAAACATTTGAAATGCTTCCAAAAGTTCCAAGATCAAACTTCAAACTCCTTCCAAACTCCAATTGTCTCGTAGTTTCAAGTCATCTTCCAACTTCAATTTCTAAGGCCCGAACCTGGCCCAATTTCAAGGCCAAAACCCGGCCCAAATCTAGCCCTCGTTTCAAGGCCCAAACCCGGCCCAATTTCAAGGCCAAAACCCGGCCCAAATCTAGCCCTCGTTTCAAGGCCCAAACCCGGCCCAATTTCAAGGCCAAAACCCGGCCCAAATCTAGCCCTCATTTCAAGGCCCAAACCTGGCCCGATTTCTAACCCGGCCCGCTTTTCAAGGCCCAATCCGGCCCATATTTCAAGGCCCAATCCGCTCCAACTTCCAGGGCCCAATCCGGCCCATTTTTCAAGGGCCAATCTGGCCCATTCTCTAAAGCCCAATTCAGCCCAAATTCAACTCAAACCTGACTCAATTCAATTCAACCCAATTCATTTCAATTCAAACCCGATCCAGTTCAATTTCATTTCAATCCCAAATAATTCCAAACAGACTCGAACGTCTCAACGTCTCAACAGACTCGAACGTCTCAGCAGCTCAACAGACTCGAATGTCTCAGCAGCTCAACAGACTCAAACGTCTCAGCAGCTCAACAGACTCGAACGTCTCAACAGCTCAACAGACTCAAACGTCTCAGCAGCTCAACAGACTCGAACGTCTCAACGTCTCAACAGACTCGAACGTCTCAGCAGCTCAACAGACTCGAACGTCTCAACAGCTCAACAGGCTCGAATGTCTCAGCAGTTCAACAAACTCGAACATCTCCATAGACTCAGCAAACTCAAACACCTCAAAAACCTTCAGCTTCTCACACCCGATCACCTGCAAAATTCATAACCCTTTCAAGCCTTGATCATCTTACAGACCCGAGCGTCTCACAGACTCCGTCATCTCAAGATTTTAAGTGTCTCACAGACCCGAGTGTCTCACAGACTTTTTGCACCTCAAACTCCAAAATAAACCCGACAATTTGTCAAACCTCACAAAATGACCACAAAACCTATTTGACGCCTCAAAGACCCAAAAGGTCAATACCCCAATTCCTTCAAAACCCCAAAACTCCCAAACCTCCAAAAACTCTGAACTACGTAAGGTCTGATCTCAATACGGAGTTGAGTACGTAGGCAACCCATCTAGGGCGCGACCCCATTCCAATCAAAAACCCCTTTTCCCCTTCTAAGATGACCCTCATATCTCTCAAACGCTCAAACCTCCTTCAGCTCCCACAAACTTCAAACCATCAGACTCCCAAGTTTTGTCTATTCACCCAAACTCGGACTTTTCCCAAATCTTCATTTTGTACTCATCCGAATTCACCAATCCTTTCATTTGGCGCCAGCTTGGCAGAAAAGCTCGCCTCATCCACTCGTTTTCTCCCCTCCTGTCCTAATCCTATCCTTGGCTTTTAAATGAATCTCTCTAACAAGGTTTTGAAAGAAGGCAATCCCGACAATTGGAGACCGAGGTTTCCTCGGGCACCAATCCAAAGTCGTGGTCGTTGCCACTTCTAAGGGGTGTAACCCAGTGCGAACCCACAATAGAATCTCTGACATGACCAGATAAGTCCTATCCATAGGCAACAATTTCAGAGTCAACCAACGGTTCTTAGAACCCTTCTCCTCCCTTCCTAGTTCCTTAGGTCAAACTAGGTGGCGACTCTAGTCATTTCCGTCTTATAGAGGCATAAGTCCGCGTGGAGCCCATCGAAAGCGGGTGTAGTGCACACTTGCACTCCCCTTTATGCTTTCTGGGAAAGACGGACGATTTAGTAGGTATTTGAGGGATGTCGGAATAACGGGTTTTCACCCTCCACAGAATGGAATTTTCTAGGATCTAGGCTCCTCAGTCAGACCATATTTAGATAGACCCCCCATACCGAAAAATCACCCTCCACAGAATGGCGACTCTGCTGGGGAAAACTTGAGTAAGTTTTTCTCATAAACTTGCTCAAGGAAGACTGAACTCCATTCAAAATTGTCAGGATTCCCCAACTTCTTTCAAAACCTTCAAGAGATTCATTTCCAAGCCTTTAGGATTACTCTACTCCACACTTAGAGTGTGCTTTGTGAGGATAGAGGATGAGTGTTTAGAATTCGAAGTTGACTTTGATTGCCACATGTGTGCTTTGAGCTTTGCATGCTTCACTCTTGTTTACTATTGTGTGTTTATTGTCTTATGTTCACTGCCCTTCATTCATGATATAATTGCCTGTTTATGGTTTTGTAAATGGGCCTTCGTAGAAAGGAGCCAACCCATTGTTGCATCGGGTAGTTTAGGAGCATGCATTCCTCTGTGTCACCTTTACTATTTGCGGGCGGGATTAACAATTGGTCCACAATTGATTCCCTCTGAGTATGGGTCCTTCGTAGTTAAGGAGTAAACCCACGAGGTGGTACGGCCGTAGTTGTCTACACCTTGAAACAACTCAGGATCCTTTCAAACACCTTTTCGAGTCAAAGCCAGCATGTAGTAAGCTATGAGCCTTCAGTGTCCAGCTGCCTCATCCAGTGTCTAGGATGGGTTTTATGGGTAGTTGCCCCCTTGTATGCCGCCTGTCTGACCACCCTTTTGTCTTACCCTGAAGATTGCATGGGCTCAGTTCTCCATGATTCCTCTGCACCACGGGTGTCTTTAAAGCCCAATGTCGCGCTACAAATTCATAGAGGATCCCGTATTTACGGATACCCATACATGACATAGCGTAGTCAGCGAATAATTTGGACTTTAGACACACCTTATCGTGCAGACGAGGGGAGACCGGACCCCATGCAGTACTTCCCCAAGTTTCCTGAAAAGTGAGTATGTTGTGATAATCCCCGGCCGTGGCTCGTGTGACTGTATCACTTCGGGTATCCTGACCTTTCGAACTTAAGCACTCCGGACTTTCTTGAAGACGTGCCCCACAAGGCATAACAGAGATAAATCCCGAGAGATGAACAATGAAGGGACGACGGTTCCCCCGGTGGTATGGAAGCATTGATTGACCTGGAAGGTGATTATCCCAATCATTCACACTCAGCTCCACAAAAAAAATCAGCCACGATTTTTATTTTGCACTTACATCTATGTGTGATCACGTTTCAAAAGTTGGCAAAAAAAAAAACCAGTTCGAACGCTCTAATGAAATATCTTCAAGGTCGTTCATTTCAAATGATTTCAAAAAACAATGATTTTCAAAATTGTTATTTCCAAAACAGTTTTCAAAACCAGTTTCAATCAAGGTCTTCCAGAAAACAAACTTTATCAAGCAGTTTGCAAAGAACAGATTTCAAAAATCTACTGTTTACAAATTATTTTCAAACACTACTTCCCATGAATTTCATTTCAAAAACCTACTTTTTACAAACGAATTTCAAACAACATTCTTCACCAACTTTGTTTCTTAATGGTTTTCAAAAATAGTTTTTCAAAGTTGATTTTCACAAATGTATTTCAAAATAAATGATTTAGTCCCCATGTTGCGACCTGCTATTTTTGAAGCGCAACCCACCTTCAAGAGCAGCGGTTATTACTGTGGAGCGTACTAATCATTTCGTGTTTTCATAACAGTGGTGGATTTTCACAATGATTTTGTGCTCGATCATCCACCTTTCCTTTCTCAAACATATCCCTCATTCCTTCAACGGAGCAGGTGAAGCAACATGAAGATCAACTAGCGGATCGAGCCGAAAGCTAGAGGCGCACCTGCCCGTGGAGCTAGCCGAGCGACAGGAAGACCAACACCAACCGTTCAAATACAATATTAGAGTTGCACTAACCCGGATCAAGCGACATGAAGATTAGGAACACCTGTTCGAGTTCAAACTATTGAGATTTAGAAGAATACCAACCCGTTCTGTATGATCACAATACCACTTCGAAGCAAGAGCCCGAAGACGAAGCGGAAGAGTTCAGAAGGAGTTTAGCTCAAAATTCCCCCCTTTAATGACTTTTAGAATTGATGTATAGGTTTTCCCCTAGCATTCTTTTCTCTCTTGTCCATTTCTGAATAGATTACATGTATAGGTTTACACATTCCCTTTGAATTTATTTAGATCAAAGTGTATAGGATTCCCCACTCCCTATTTTATTTGCGAATGATCGAGCATCAAAATTTCTATTGAGAAAATCCACCACTTTGAAAACACGCGTTTTCAAAATTGTTTTTCTAAAACTTAGTTTCTTTTGGCACGCACGAATAAAGAGAAGAATGAATAAGGAACGACTCCTCACAATTATATATCATTCATTAACTTTGCTTTATGGGGCGAGAATTCACGGTATCTACAGAAGGCATCCCCTGAACAAACACACCAATAAATACAACCAAGCGAGAAGCAAACCGCATGCATTGCATTCATTACAAAAAAGGTTACATGCATTCTCGGTTAGTTCAGATTGGTCAAACAAACACGTCTTGTTCACCTCAAAAATTGCATAATCGCATGCTCTGTTCTCACCCACTAAACATCCCCCTTCAGCCCAATATCTAAACATCCAAAGCCCGATCTTCAGAGAGATAGCAGAAAATCAAAGAGATCGAGCCTCTTCCATTACAGAACTACCATGTGCATCAGTGACCAAAATGAAAAGAAGCAGTCCTTCCATATCGTGGGGTCACCATGCGGGAGTTGTCACTCCCTAAAAGTCCCAAGATCCAGGAGCCAATCACCAAGCCGACCTCACTTGAGAATCACTACCCCGACAGCGACCCCAACAGCTAAACCCTCTTCAAGGCCGATAGTAATGGGATAAGCTTCATGAGCCATGAGCTGAATTCGACTCAAGCGAGATTAGATGTAGCCTTACCACTCATGCATTGCATCAAAAAACAAAACAAACACAAAAAAACATTCATTCAACCATCTTCATTATCACTTTCAGCATTTCGCGCATCCTATACATAGTAATTCCATATTACCACAATAGATTGCATTGTAGATGGTTGCACTTTCATACTCTCATATCGAAACGACATCTTTGGGGAAAACCTTGAGAGATTGATTGAACAAAATGCTTGAATCACTAAACTCTCGACCCGTCAATTCACACAAGGGTTTGATCAAAATCAGCACCACAACAAAAGTGAGTAGCGTGCGAAAAGCGGTATTTTCCCTTGAATTTCAAATGAGGGCGTTGGGCAATCCGATGAGCGATGAGGGAAGGTAAAGAGATTCCATGGAGGTAAAACCACGAGCGACTGAGGCATTCCTTCAGCACATGGAGAGGCATAATACATAGTGAGATCAATGTTGATAAACAGGATGTGAACTGTGATTCATGCAAAGATCTGAGAATAGTAAGAAAACAATCATTGACTAATGAGAATGACGAGGCACTTAGGAATAAAATCTCCACAAAACCAAAAAGCGATGACTGCCCTGTACATAATCCCTTAGTGAGCCCCGCTGAGCCTTTCATGAAAAACTTTCTTTAGAAACTCCACAACATGCCAACCCACGTACATATACTTACCCTTGCAATAGAGGATCTCAAAGGAGCCGGAGCCATGGCCCCTCCCCACCATCTTTCACAAAAGCAGCAAATGAAATGTTCGAAGAAATCAGCGAGTCAATGCAACTCCAAAGCCAAACACCAAGAAAGAACACCAAAAATGTTCAAGAAGATCGATGAGTCAATGCGACTCCAATGCTGAAAGCCAAAATACAAAGCTGAGAACGCTTGAGAAAATTTATGAGCCAAATTCAATTTCAAAAAACAAAATGAGAAGAAAGTTCAAATCGAACGCCAGAAGAGGCAAGAAGGAGCAAAACCAAATCCAAAGGACCAATGATGTCCAACAGAAACCAAAAGGTTATCGAAACCTGTCTAATCATTCCACCCATGGCAAAGGCGAAACATATCCTCTATTGCACAAAAGCTCCACAATTCCCAAACAAATCCTCCAGTCCCATATGACATACATCATACCCCTCAGCCCCATTACAACCCAATAAAGACCTCTGACTCATAAGTCGATGAGCGTTAACTGAAAGTATCGGATATGAAACATGAATCATAAGTTTCGTGCTTGTTATCAACATGTCCCACCTCATAACACAGGGACTATGAGCGAATGAGTGCGATCTTATTGCACAAGGTCTTCCGAGTGCGAGCGAATCTTTGATTCAAGCACCAAATCATAAACAGCCTACCCCATTGCAGGTGAGGAATTTGTAAGGATCAGAAAGTCCAAAACCTCGAAAGAAATTCTTAGGAAAATACTGCTCTGAGCATCAAGAGTATCATCAGGACAATAGCACACACAACTATACTCACGAGAGATTGACCCGTATCCCTCCATGAGAGGAAAGTGATTCACACATTATAGTTCAACAATCACTCAAGAACGAACCGAAGATGTCTTATATTCGTAAACCTCATGTTAATAGAGACATGACCACACCTTCTCTCCAAAAACTGCATATGCATTTTGCATCGTATCTAGCATTTAATATTTGCATGCATCATAAGCACTTCATCACCAACATCTGATCGATAAGAACTCTGCCTAGTCTCGCTGAAAGTCGACTTCAGTTGCTGCGGTTGAAGTAAAACTTCCTATCAAAGAAATCGAGCTGGAGCCATTCCGGGCTATCGTTAAGCTAAATCGAATCATTATGAAAGCCATTCGGACCATCCTCGAACTACAATCGAAGCTTTAGAGCCATCCCGGGTTACCTTTTGAGCTGCATCGAATCATTTCAGAGCCATCCCATACTATATTCGAGCTGCCTCGAACCATTTTGGAGCCATCCATGTCATGCTGGAGCCATCCGGAGCCATGCAAAGATCACCGCGGAGCCATCCACTGCCACACCCGAGCCAAGCTGGAGCCATCCTAAAAACATTGAGACCATCCCTAGAGCTACACAGAGCTATCCCAACAGTTTGAAAACAATACGGAAGCCCCCTCAAATCTATGTCAGAGCCATTTCGTCACCAAGCCCTTGCTTGCAGAGTTTCGAACTACGTATGGTCTGATCTCAATACGGAATTGAGTACGTAGGCAGCCCGTTCAGGGTGCGACCACATCAAAGGCGAAAACTTCCCTTTTCCCCTCAGTGACATTAAAGTGGACCAACTAAAGCATCGCCATGCTCAATCAGCACAAGGTCATCCCGGAGCCATCCATGGAAATCCTGGAACCATGATGGGAACTCCCAACAAGTCATGCAACTGTGTTTCATCGCTCACCCATGAAAAACCGTTCACTCACTACAAATTCCACAACAAATCCCGTCAAACAACAATAAATCCATCATCGGAGCCATCAAACCACCCTGAAAAAAAATCTCAAGGCCAATCAAAGCCCACAAACTGCCACAAAATCACTAACCATGTCAAACCCACCAACTCCCCGAGACCATTGGTCACACCGGAGCCATCAGTGCATACCAGAGCCATCAACGCTTGCTAGAGCCATCTCAGATCCTTGAAGCCATGCCGGAGCCATACCGGAGCCATCCCGAAGTTTTGATGTAACTCTATAGCCATCTGCTCACACAAAAACCTACACCCACAAAAAGGGAGTTTAATTCAATTAATACATTGGTTAATCACCTCACATCACATATCATCTGCATATACCCACAAAATTTGCTCACTGTCTGACGCATCTTCACACCCGCTAGGCAGCTATTGCGCTACTAGTGCGGTCGACTTTTCATTTTACACCCGCTAGACAGCTATTGCGCTACTAGTGCGGTCGACTTTTCATTTTACACCTGCTAGACAGCTATTGCGCTACTAGTACGGTCGCCTTTCGTTTTACACCCGCTAGGCAGCTATTGCGCTACTAGTGCGGTCGACTTTTCATTTTACACCTGCTAGACAGCTATTACGCTACTAGTACGGTCGTCTTTCGTTTTACACCCGCTAGACAGCTATTGCGCTACTAGTGCGGTCGACTTTTCGTTTTACACCCGCTAGACAGCTATTGCGCTACTAGTGCGGTCGAATTTTCATTTTACACCTGCTAGACAGCTATTGCGCTACTAGTACGGTCGCCTTTCGTTTTACACCTGCTAGACAGCTATTGCGCTACTAGTACGGTCGCCTTTCGTTTTACACCCGCTAGACAGCTATTGCGCTACTAGTGCGGTCGACTTTTCATTTTACACCCGCTAGACAGCTATTGCGCTACTAGTGCGGTCGACTTTTCATTTTACACCTGCTAGACAGCTATTGCGCTACTAGTACGGTCGTCTTTCGTTTTACACCCACTAGACAGCTATTGCGCTACTAGTGCGGTCGACTTTTCATTTTACACCTGCTAGACAGCTATTGCGCTACTAGTGCGGTCGATCTTTTTTTTACACCCGCTAGACAGCTATTGCGCTACTAGTGCGGTCGACTTTTCGTTTTACACCCGCTAGACAGCTATTGCGCTACTAGTGCGGTCGAATTTTCATTTTACACCGCTAGACAGCTATTGCGCTACTAGTACGGTCGCCTTTCGTTTTACACTGCTAGACAGCTATTGCGCTACTAGTACGGTCGCCTTTCGTTTTACACCCGCTAGACAGCTATTGCGCTACTAGTGCGGTCGACTTTTCATTTTACACCCGCTAGACAGCTATTGCGCTACTAGTGCGGTCGACTTTTCATTTTACACCTGCTAGACAGCTATTGCGCTACTAGTACGGTCGTCTTTCGTTTTACACCACTAGACAGCTATTGCGCTACTAGTGCGGTCGACTTTTTTTACACCCGCTAGACAGCTATTGCGCTACTAGTGCGGTCGACTTTTCGTTTTACACGCTAGACAGCTATTGCGCTACTAGTGCGGTCGATTTTCATTTTACACCTGCTAGACAGCTATTGCGCTACTAGTATGGTACCGAAATTGCATTCTAGGCTCGTCATAAGCCCTAGGGCTGGATATCAAGAGGTCCAGTTGAGGCACTCCTAAGCCCTCGTGCACCGTAAACCAATCTAATTGTTAGTATCATAGGCTCGTCATAAGTCCTATGGCTAGATATCAGAGAGGTTAGTTGAGGCTCGTCATAAGTACTCGATTGCATTATTGGCTTGTCTAAGTCCTATAGTAGATGTCAAGAGGTCTAACTGAGGCTCGTCATAAGTCCTCGGACTTTCAATCAGATTCATACACTCACGATGCATCTCATCAACACACAAAACCGTAGTGAGAATTTTGGCCCCCCGTCAACTTGATCCAATTGCTGCAAGGGCTTGCAAAATTGAATCAAGGGGAGCCATCTGTAGACACCAAAAATTCTCACCCATAAAGCAAAAATTCCGAAGAGTAACAAATAAATAAGAGGGGTCGTCGCCTTTCTTTCTCAAAACGAATCAATGTGCATGCCAAAACGAAACCATCGTTTTTCTTGACGAAATTTAATCATTTTTTTCAAAGCGTTTCAGAAAAACCCAATTTTTCAAAAATGAGTTTTCAAACAATAATATGTCTTAAACCTACCCTTTTGTTTAGTTACCTATTTAATATTGTCAATTAAATTTCCGTAGTTGTGAGCTTGTCATTTTTCATGATGATATTTTTACTATCTCATTTTAGTCAGACAGGCCTGATTTTAATCTAGTCTTTGGCTGAACCCAACTTAGCCCAATATCGAAGGCCCATATGATCACTTGCTCCATCTTGACAAACACAGCCCACATCCAAAGGCTGCCTTTTAAAAACAAAAAAAACCCTACTGTAGACTGATTCTACTAGCGGACTCCGTGATCTTCTTCCTCGATGGATATCATTCTCTTCCTCGATCTCAAAAAACCAGAAACACAACAGACACTCAAAAAAACTTCTCACACCAGGAACTAGCCACCACCACCTCCTTCGTCTCTCGAATCCTTCTACCTCGCCCAGCCGTCTTCCTCTCCTTCAATTTCATCTTCTTAAAAAATGCTGAAAACGTGAATGCTCATGCTTCTCCAATGTGCTCTACTTCTTCATTCCCTTCTTTCTGAAAATACTCCAATGGCCACCTTCAATATGTTCACTCACAGCGATGTTTCCAATCCCAACCTCACCGTTCCCTTCTCATGGTTTCCCTCTCCCTGAAAACACGAAGGAGAGCTGCGCAGTACACTGTCGAAGAGCCCAGAAAGCTCTGAATCAGTGCAACTCCTTGTTCTACTCTGAAATCCGCTTGCTCCTTCGTCCTCAGAACCCATGAAAACCCGAATCCCTAACCCGGCCCCTCAAAAACGAAAACTATCAAACATTCATCTCTCGCACTCATCCTTTGCGGGTACGATGGATGTGACCACGAAGGATCGATTCGTTTCCTTCCGATACGTCCAAGATCTCCAATCGTTTGTTTTAGAGGTCCACTCGCTTTTCAACTCGGATTCGGTGCACAATGAAGTTCAGACTCTCAAGTCCGACCAAAGTCGCTGTGATTTCCATACAGAGACATGGTTGTGAAATCTCGATTTCTCTCGTTTCATTATTCTTCTATCTGTCGTATCTATTGTTAAATTTTTCTGGTTTGACTGCTTTTCTGGTTCGATGGCTAATTGAGGTCGTCCGAAACGTCCGGTTTGTCTTGAGCAAAGGCGGTTTTTCTGATTTGTGCAATTTGAGTTTTTCGGTCGATTGAAGTGTGATTGTCTGATAATCTTGGCTTGGTTTATATAATTGTCGCTTGGCTTCTGCAAACTACTTCTTGCATGGCCTTTGAGTCAGATTTGCCTAGCTTCCGCAACTCGCAAGAGAACTTGGATCTGTTGAGTATTCTGCGGCTGCCTCTGATGCCTTTGTTGCCTCTGAAATTCCAGCTTTGGATCTTGCTATAAGGTGACTGTATATTGCAGAGTTTTGATGTCTCGTTTGTCTTCTCTTTGACCGAGATACACATACCATTGTTTGGACATGGCTAGAGGATGATTGCTGTATCTGAAATGAATAAGCTCAAGTTTGATTGGTTAAACTCTCATTTTCTTCGAATTGCTGGAGCTCATATCATCGCGATGAGCTGTGATTTCATGTCTTAGCTGAGATACTATAAGGTTTGGTCATGTTTGCTTGCTTCGGAATCCGACCTTGGGCAGTTACAATCGACCGTGCTCGAGGATGTTGCTCCTTTTTTAATTCTATCACGCAGGATTGCCCCCTTGCACATTGACGATTAATCTGGAAATAGTGGTGTTTCTGCTATCATCAGTGGCCCTATTGCGCATTCCTTTGTGTTTGGCAATTATCTCACTTTTACCATCATTACTTTAGCACCTTTAGTATGCGGGTTTGGGAATCGATATGTTTCAGGCCTCAAATGCTTGTTTAATTCGGTTCACTTCTAAATCTCCTTTTTGGCTTCATGTTTGACCGAGGTACACTTTCTCTGAGATTTGGGTTGGACTTGCTTGGCTTGGATTTGGCTTCGGGCCCTATGATTTGTCCATGTGGTAGCGCTTTGGGCTTGTTACGGCTTCATGGGTTCGAAAACCCTATCGGTCAGCTTCTTGTCTCTAGCAACTTTGATTATTTCTCTTTACGCCTTGAGTTTGGTTTGGAAATTGAATTGTTTCAATTTTGAACTTGCCCCCTGCGCATTGATTTGGTTTGGAAACTGATTTGATACTAGCAAATAATTTGACCCTCGCGCTTAGATAAGAACATGAATAGAGTTATAATTACCCGATGCTATAATTGCTTAGATAAATCACTTTTGGCTGGTTGGTCCTTATTAATTTCGTTCATCTTAGAGGGAAGTGATATAAACCCTTCTAGGTATGATCCCACATGACTCACAACCCATCTTCTTGATACTACACTTTGGTTTGAGTCATAATCTAAGATGTTTGAATTAATTTGAGTAGCAACCCCAATGCTTGATTTATCTTACAATCTTTAGCATTTGTTGGCAGTTTGAAACTCTTTTCTATGTTCTCGGTTGGGGTGTGGGAGATGATTAAATTGCCCCCTTTCCTCCCATTGAGAGGGGCCGTATGATCCCATTGCACACACCCCAACCCTCTTATATTTCATTACTAATTAATCTTGTGTCTCTTTGTCTGTGTTCCATGGCATGTACGTATTGCTTGAGGAACGAGGAACCGCTTGGGGACTAAGGAGCTGGACCTTGGCTAGGACTACTGGAGCCTCCCTTCAAACGTGAAAAACGGTTGGTGTATCTCTTCGGATCTCCTTCAGCTCGAGTGAGGCGGCGTCGGTGCGACCCCCCATAGCTCTCTCTAAATTCAACACTTTAATTCTTATTATGAGTTGTAATCTGTCTATTATTTGTGCTATCTCTCATAGTCTTGGATTTCATTACTTTGTGTATTTGTTGATTTGATTATTTTTATTCTATCTAACTTTCGTACATATTCTTGGAATGCTTGTTTATACACATCTGGTTCTATTATACATTGGACGTTTTATTTGTCATTTTCATCTTATAAATTGATAGATTAGCTTAGCACAAGTGGCCATAGAATAGTCTTTAGGTTTGCCCACTTATTTCTGGACACTTCGAGTCCAGTTTAGAAAAGCTTCTAGGTTCGGGGATGTTCCTCACTCAAACGGGCCGTAGAGTTTGGACGGTGTGGAACTCCCTTCCTTTATAAATTTTTCCAAATCATCCCCTAATTGTCAGAATAAAATTTACAATCAATCAATCATCCAATCCAAATCAATTTAAAAATCCAGTGAATCAAATTTCACTTCAAATCAATCTCTTTCACATTCTTATCAAACACATTTCAAATCAATCTCTTCCACACTCGCTCATCAAACACACTCCAAAATCAATCTCTTTCAAGCTCTCTCATCAAACACACTCCAAAATCAATCTCTTTCAAGCTCACTCATCAAACACACTCCAAAATCAATCCCTCTAATACTCACTCATCATACAATCCTCTCACACTCCGAAACCAGATATTCTTCATGAATTCTTCGAAATCAAAGCTTTTCACATGTCAACATTAAATACTTTTCATACACTCATTAGACAGACTTCAACCTCACAAAACATTTGAAATGCTTCCAAAAGTTCCAAGATCAAACTTCAAACTCCTTCCAAACTCCAATTGTCTCGTAGTTTCAAGTCATCTTCCAACTTCAATTTCTAAGGCCCGAACCTGGCCCAATTTCAAGGCCAAAACCCGGCCCAAATCTAGCCCTCGTTTCAAGGCCCAAACCCGGCCCAATTTCAAGGCCAAAACCCGGCCCAAATCTAGCCCTCGTTTCAAGGCCCAAACCCGGCCCAATTTCAAGGCCAAAACCCGGCCCAAATCTAGCCCTCATTTCAAGGCCCAAACCTGGCCCGATTTCTAACCCGGCCCGCTTTTCAAGGCCCAATCCGGCCCATATTTCAAGGCCCAATCCGCTCCAACTTCCAGGGCCCAATCCGGCCCATTTTTCAAGGGCCAATCTGGCCCATTCTCTAAAGCCCAATTCAGCCCAAATTCAACTCAAACCTGACTCAATTCAATTCAACCCAATTCATTTCAATTCAAACCCGATCCAGTTCAATTTCATTTCAATCCCAAATAATTCCAAACAGACTCGAACGTCTCAACGTCTCAACAGACTCGAACGTCTCAGCAGCTCAACAGACTCGAATCTCAGCAGCTCAACAGACTCAAACGTCTCAGCAGCTCAACAGACTCGAACGTCTCAACAGCTCAACAGACTCAAACGTCTCAGCAGCTCAACAGACTCGAACGTCTCAACGTCTCAACAGACTCGAACGTCTCAGCAGCTCAACAGACTCGAACGTCTCAACAGCTCAACAGGCTCGAATGTCTCAGCAGTTCAACAAACTCGAACATCTCCATAGACTCAGCAAACTCAAACACCTCAAAAACCTTCAGCTTCTCACACCCGATCACCTGCAAAATTCATAACCCTTTCAAGCCTTGATCATCTTACAGACCCGAGCGTCTCACAGACTCCGTCATCTCAAGATTTTAAGTGTCTCACAGACCCGAGTGTCTCACAGACTTTTTGCACCTCAAACTCCAAAATAAACCCGACAATTTGTCAAACCTCACAAAATGACCACAAAACCTATTTGACGCCTCAAAGACCCAAAAGGTCAATACCCCAATTCCTTCAAAACCCCAAAACTCCCAAACCTCCAAAAACTCTGAACTACGTAAGGTCTGATCTCAATACGGAGTTGAGTACGTAGGCAACCCATCTAGGGCGCGACCCCATTCCAATCAAAAACCCCTTTTCCCCTTCTAAGATGACCCTCATATCTCTCAAACGCTCAAACCTCCTTCAGCTCCCACAAACTTCAAACCATCAGACTCCCAAGTTTTGTCTATTCACCCAAACTCGGACTTTTCCCAAATCTTCATTTTGTACTCATCCGAATTCACCAATCCTTTCATTTGGCGCCAGCTTGGCAGAAAAGCTCGCCTCATCCACTCGTTTTCTCCCCTCCTGTCCTAATCCTATCCTTGGCTTTTAAATGAATCTCTCTAACAAGGTTTTGAAAGAAGGCAATCCCGACAATTGGAGACCGAGGTTTCCTCGGGCACCAATCCAAAGTCGTGGTCGTTGCCACTTCTAAGGGGTGTAACCCAGTGCGAACCCACAATAGAATCTCTGACATGACCAGATAAGTCCTATCCATAGGCAACAATTTCAGAGTCAACCAACGGTTCTTAGAACCCTTCTCCTCCCTTCCTAGTTCCTTAGGTCAAACTAGGTGGCGACTCTAGTCATTTCCGTCTTATAGAGGCATAAGTCCGCGTGGAGCCCATCGAAAGCGGGTGTAGTGCACACTTGCACTCCCCTTTATGCTTTCTGGGAAAGACGGACGATTTAGTAGGTATTTGAGGGATGTCGGAATAACGGGTTTTCACCCTCCACAGAATGGAATTTTCTAGGATCTAGGCTCCTCAGTCAGACCATATTTAGATAGACCCCCCATACCGAAAAATCACCCTCCACACCCCTTAGCCACGAGTCTAGCCTTGTATCTCTCTAGGGTACCGTCTGCCTTATGTTTTATCTTATAGACCCATTTTGACCCAATTGGTTTCTTTCCTTTGGGACAGTCCACTAAATCCCAAGTCCCATTTCTCTCCAGAGCTTCTATTTCTTCTCTCATTGCTTTTGTCCAGTTTTCATTTTCTGCTGCCTCATAATAATCTAGAGGTTCTCTCTTTTCTTCTAACCCAGCAATGCAACATGTGTAGTGTGTTTTACCTCTCACATCAGATGCATCAGACTTAACAACAAAAACCTCATTCGGTTGTTTCATGGGTATAACACATGCAGAATGCTGAATAGTAATTTCAGATTTATTATGCATTGCTGATAATCTATCATAAAGTAAAACAGAGAAAAGGTCAGAAGACTTCTCTTGGTTCTGTTTCAGGGTATTGCTGAGCACATAATCTTGCAGGTAACCAGGTGGGTGCCGCTCTCTTGTTGACCTTCTAAGATCTGCCCCTCTTTGTACCAGTTCCTCTTGCTCCGCCCCTCTTTGTACTAGTTCTTCTTGCTCTCTGTGTGTCTCATTCTCTGTTGGCTCTGCTTCCTCCAGTGAAGTACCATCATGTTCTATATTTTCTTCACGAAAGCTATTAGTAATAGATATGTCATTTAATCATCAAAATCATCTACCACAGTACTTTGCTTACTTTGGTTTATGTTTTCTTGCACTGTTTCAGATGAAGATTTTTCTGTAACAGAGTCTACAGACCTTGATAAGGGGTTACCTGTGGCTGAATCCATCTGGTTTTCCCTTTCTGTAACTGTCTCATTTCTGAATGGATAGGCATTTTCATAAAATTTCACATCCCTATTAATAATGACTTTGTTGTTGTCTAAATCAAAAAGTTTGAATCCCTTTTTATTTGGAGGATATCCCAAAAATACACATTTCACAGATTTAGCTGCAAACTTATCATTGACAGGCGAATTAATGTGAGCAAAGCAAAGTGATCCAAAACACTTCAGTGCATCATAGTCAGGTTCTTTCTTATATATAACAGCATAAGGACTTTTTCCATTCAAAACATCAAGTGGCATTCTGTTTATCAAATATACAGATGTTAAAACACTTTCACCCCAGAATTTCAAAGGCATACCAGAATGTAACATTAAGCTCCTTGCTGTCTCTAGTATATGTCGGTGTTTCCTTTCTACTACTCCATTCTGTTAAGGGGTATGGACACATGATGTTTGATGCTGTATTCCTTTTGATCTAAAGTATTCAATTCCTTCTCTGGAAGTACCCAACTCATATGCATTGTCACTCCTTATTATCCTAACCTTTTTCTTAAATTGGACTTCCACCATTTCTATGAAATGTTTAATTATCTGGAAACATAAGGACTTCTGGTTGACGAAGTGAACCCATGTGGCACGAGACTTATCATCAACAAAGGTCAAGAAATATGCAAAGTTATCATGGGTTCTAGTTCCATATGGACCCCATAGATCAATATGTACAATCTCAAAAATTTCACTAGATTGAATGGAACTGATAGGAAAAGGGAGCCTATGGCTCTTGGCTTTACAGCAAGACTCACACAAAAATTGTTTATTCCCTAATTTTTTTATCAAACACTCCTATTCTTTTCAGTTTCCCTATAGGTAAATGGCCCATTCTATGGTGCCACAAACTAACATCATTCCTATAGTCAAAAGAATCTATCAAGTGTGTTGCATTACAAGCATTCAAAGGAAAAGCTCTACTGTTATCAGACAAGAAGTTTTCATCCAACAAGTATAAACCTTCAGTAAGTCTCCCAACTTCTTGTTCTAGGTCTGAATTACATCCCTGAAACAGACAGCAAGCATCATCAAAGTAGAACCTCCCCTTAAGTTGTTTTGCTAACCTACTTATAGAAATCAGGTTGAACTTAAATTTAGGAACAAAAAGCACATTGTTAAGAGTCAGACATTGGTTGATTTTAACATTTCCCACAATTCTTACTTCTTGTGGGTGCCCATCGGGCATCCCCACTGTGTGGGTGTAATTTAAAGATCTATAATTTTGAAATCTGCCAATGTCGCAACACATGTGTTCTGTGGCACCGCTGTCAAGAATCCATCTGTTAATTATATTTCTTTTCCCATTCTCCAATTGATATTCATTTCTATTCCCATTTTCAGAGAAATTTATCAGAGAAGTATGAATTCTAGGGTTAGAGACAGTACCGACAAAGCTGCAAGTCGAATTTCCTTGTTCAGATTCAGTCTGCTGGTTTCTTGAATATTGAGTCAGAAGCTGATTCACCTGCTCGAGAGTGAAGGTCTTTGTGGCCGATTCATCTTGACTGGCACTGGTACTGGTTGGGGTAGCATCTGCATTCGCCACTGAGGATCTCCTTCCCTTCTTCCAAGTAGGAGGGTACCCAATAATTTGGTAGCACTTGTCTGTCGTGTGTCCATTTCTCCCGCAGTGAGTACACTGTAGGTTTGGTCGCCTTCCTTCCTTGTTCTGATAGGGTTTGGAGTTCTTTCTGTAGGTCTCAGCCGCGAAGCTCAGAGCCCCAGATCCAGTCCCGCTTTCCCCCTTTCCGGTTGAACAAACTATTTTCTATCTTTCCTCTTGGACTAGTAAAGAAAACACTTGTTCTATGGAGGGAAGTGGACTCATCATGAGGACATTTCCTCTTACGATGGCGAACCTCTCATTCACTCCCATCAAAAATTGTATAACCCTTTGTTTCTTGAAAGCCACTTTATACCCAGAAGCAGCGTCGCATTTGCAATTTGGGATCTCCTCCGTTGAATCGATTTCATCCCAAATTTCTTTGATGCGCATGTAGTAGGCACTAATGGTGTCTCCCTCTTGGCGTATCTCGCTGAGCTTCTGATGCAAGGAATAAATTTGCGCCGCGTTTGACTCCTCAAACCTCATGGCTAACTCCTTCCATAAATGAGCCGCGGTGGCGCAATATAGGACGGTTCTTGCTGTCTCCTTGTTGAGTCCGGCAAGAATCCATGAGGTTACCATAGAGTTGCAGCGCTTCCAAGACTTGAAATTAGGATCGGTTTCCGCTAGTTTCTCTATCGTCCCTTCAACAAATCCCATCTTGTTCTTGGCGTCTAACGCGATGACCATTCCTTGCTTCCAAGCCCTAAACCCAGTCCCGTCAAATTTTTCTGACAGAAGCATCCCTGGGTGGTCTGAGTTTGACAAGAAGAATGGGTCGGAGTTATCCATTCTGCCCCCACTGCTCTCCGCTTTCTCACCATCTGAGGCCTTCTTCTCGTTCTGTTTCTCGTTATTCTTCTCTCCCAAATCTCCCGACATTTCGTCAGAACTCCTTCTTTGGCTCAAGATTTACCTTTGCTGTTGTTGACTGGATCTACTCCCGTGCCGTTAGGCTCTGATACCATGAAAAACTTCCCTAGACCTCAGCACCGAGATCCCACTCAAGCAACAAGAAAGAAACGTAATACTGGAAGAAGAAGAGAAATGAAGATGACCACTCTTACTGAGGAAGAAGAATACACGTGGAAGGCTTAGCCTCTACTGTGCTGTCTAAACATATGGTGAGACAGAAAATACAGAAAGTTACATTTTACCACTACCACTTACATATTTATAAACATATAACCCCCGCACTAGGCATACAACCGGCTATACCACTTAACTTAACAACTATAATATTGACCCATCTTAACATAGTGTTAAAAGAGAAAAAAGAAAATGATGAGGTGGAGGAGAGAGGATGTGAGAGGGGTTCTTAACTAAGACACCCTCTTTTTAGAGAACCTAGGTAAGTAAGAGAGAGATTGTGAGAGGAGATAATAAAAAAATATTTATTGGTGGGTGGAATCCACTTTTACCATTGTGGATGCCCTAACTAAGACACCCTCTTTTTAGAAAACCTAGGTAAGTAGGAGAGAGATTGTGAGAGGAGATAATAAAATAATATTTGTTGGTGGGTGGAATCCACTTTTACCATTGTGGATGCCCTTATACGCAATGAAGCTAATAACAAAAATTAATATTGAAGTTATTTTGGCAAAATAAGTTTGGCAGAATTCAATAATAGACTTTGCGCTTTACTTATATTTATATATATATATATATAGCTACGTACTTACACTTTTGTTTCTTTATTTAATGATGACATAAGATTAATGGTAGTATTAGTTATTAATCATCATAGATCGATGCTAGCTAGCCGATCAACAGAATTAAGAAACGGTTGAGATAGCTGCCGGAGGAGGGAGGGACTAGATGCTCCAGAGATAGGTCTGTTGGTGTTGTTTATTTCAAGCAGAGCCACACACAAATTTAAGGTAGTCTTGACTTATATTTTCAATACGAAACAGTGGGGTCTATGAGGACTGAACAGACAAATTGACAAATGTACGACAACAAATACAGTGTAAGTCAGGTAAGGGAAAGTAACAACGGTTCTCTCCGTCTCTGCATCTGCATGTAATCTAATCGGGTAGTCGCAAAACGCTTCAGAACCGCCAATCCAAGATCGATAGATCTAAGGTGCAATAAAGAAGGAATATTATTCGAGGGAAGTTAACAGTCGGCACACCTTAAAACTACTTATTCTGATCGAGCAAAAACAGTGAAAATGTGAGGGCACGTTTCTTTATTTGTGACGGTTTGTTTTCCCTCCTTGTAAATGTATATTTATTCAAGGTTTTTGGTGTGACTAGAGCAATGCTTGTCTATATTATCTCAGCAACTTCTACAGTCAGGTTTGAGTAAAAGATCTTAACAGAATATTTATTCAATAATCAGAAGGAGTAAAATCAGAGGTGCCAACATTATACTAGGAAACAATTTAGAGATATTTTAGGATCTTATAGTTTGTATGTATATTAGTTTTAGATAAAGATTTTTATAGATATTTAGGAGGTTGTTATCTGCCTCCAAGTAGTATAAATATACAGCAAAAACATCAGAAAAGGGAGAGCTTCTACCATAAAAAGATAGTCTATGAGAGAGAAAGAGAGTTGTTGATAGTAATCAACGTTTTGTCTAGAATTAGACGTGAGAGTGATTGTTCAAAGTGTTAAATAGATCAGGTGAGGAGTTTTTAAGTTATCAATAATAAGATTGGTAGCGGAGTTTTTCTTCTAAACATCTTCTATCTCGTTCTTCGTTTCTGCTCTCTGTCAGTCTCGTACCGAGGCTTCTGATTTTATACATTACGAACTTACAAGTGGTATCAGAGCGGGTTTACCCAATATAGAGGTTAACACTTCTAGGTAGATCGTGACAGATGAGTTCGTATTATGTAAAAGCACCAAGGTTGACGAAATTCAATTATTCCAAGTGGTGCGAACAGATGGATGCTCAGTTGATGTCCGTGGATTACAAGGTTTGGAAAGTGGCGATGCAAGGTGATTACAAACCTAATGTCGTTATTGAAGGTGTGAGACAGAACAAACCCGAGGATCAATGGACAGAAGCGGATGAAAATCTTTTAAGCAAAAATAAACAAGCTCTTCGCATTCTTGTCTCCTCCTTGTCCGACGAAGATTAAGGAAGGGTCTTGGGTATAAGAACGGCAAAAGGAGTATGGGACTTCCTGGAGATTGCTTATCAAGGAACAAAATCAATCCGCAAAGCCAAGAAGAAACAGTTTCAATGAGATTTTAACAACTTTAAAATGTTAGAGGGCGCGAGTCTAGAACTGACGGTGGAAAGGTTCAATGAAGTGCTTATGGAACTCAAAACGGTTGGGGTAACTCTTTCTAATGAGATTATTAATGAAAGATTTCTTGATTCACTAATCAAGGATTGGCTTAACTATACATCACTTCTTGAGAAAATGAAAGAATTATCATCTATGTCGTTTGAAGAATTGTGTTCAGATTTGATGGTTCATGAAAGCAAGATGCAGAAACAAAATATACTGGTGCACAAGGATCTTGCACTAAGAGCAAAGATTCTCATCGAGACACCATACTGGGGCTATGATGATGACGTGGAGAATGAGATGACTATGCTGGCACAAGGACTGAAGCGCATCCTTAGTCGAAAACATGGAGGTTACTATGGTGGAAATTCTAAACGTGAGTATAATACCAGCAAGCATGAATGTTTCCGATGTCACAAAATAGGACATTTGATAAAGGATTGTCCTTTACCATCGAAACCTCCACAACATCGAGGATGTAAGGCACGCATGGCAGCCGCCATGTGGGGTGAGGATGATGCTGAATCAGATGCATAGAAAGCAATGAAGCACATTTTTGCATGACTGCAATCCATCAGTCTCATACTGACACTGCCAAATATGATGAGACTAAGTGTTTGATGGTTGGAGATAAGGTACTTCAATCCCTCATAAGAGATCAGGTAAGTTCTCAAAGCTTGAATGATTTTTATGATAATTCTACTAAGTCTCAAGTGTTTGATATGTTGAAAGATGCTCTTTCAAAAATTAGGGATTTGGGAGCGAAACAGGAACATACCACTGAGTATCTTGTTGTGATTAATAAGCTACAAGAAGAAATGGTTGTTTTGAAAGAACAAAATAAGGAGTTGGCATCTCAGTTAGTCTTGAACTCAGCTAAGGTTGTTCAATCTACATTTAATGCACCTGTCAATACTAAACTGAGTTCTATTCCTAAGTGGGCAGAAAAAGAAATTCAATCTCTCAAAGCTGATAATGATCGGATACGTTAGAGTAATGTTGATCTACAAAGGCAGTGTGATGCACTTAGTAAAAAATTAGACATTATGACTTTAGAAAATCCCTCTTGGTATAAAGGAAAAGCTAAACTTAATGAAATAGTAGGCCGACCTAATCAAGGGCGTGTTGGTCTAGGGTTTTATGGCACTACTTCATCAATGTCTAATGTTTTACCTCAGAAACAAAATTCACAGACTAGGACTGATCCTAGAAGATATCCTAGTGATGCTAATCCACGAACTTCATATACTACTACTGTGAATGTTTCTTCACATGTAAGGGTAGAGTGTAGTTATTATCATATACATGGTCACCATATTAGTTCATGTCATAAGCTTCAACGCAAGAATGCTCGACTTGGTCAGTCTAATACTGTTAAATATGCTCAGCTTTATATCAATCTTAGACGTCTCAGACAACAATGTGTCCCTAAGCGGCACTAATTGTTTTCTATTCTCAGGATAATAAAGAGTTTCAAAATTGGCGGCTGATGGACTTTGGATGCTCTCGTCATATGAAAGGAAATAATTCTCTACTAACTTTGGTTTGGTTTTTCATGTAGGATCTGCCTTTTTCCTAAGGGCTTTCACAGATCGAGATTGAAATAAAAAAAAAATCTGGTTCTGCCCCAAATTGCCCAGTTCAAGCCTGGTGTCTTGGTTTTTTCTAAGAGGCAATCACACATTGCACTCTTCCACATTGAAGCTGTATATTGTTGATACTGGTTGATGCGCCCGCATCCTCTACCTTCAATATCAATTGGCTGACTATGGTGTTCCTTAGTCTCCTGTGCCAATCTATTACGATATTTTCTTCAGCATTGCACTGACGAAGGATTCAGTTCAACATTCCATGATTACACATATTGAGATTCGTTATCTCTTTTCTCAAAATCGAGTTGGCAAGTATATTGTGGATCTTCCTCATTGTGCCACTGATCAACAATTGGCAAACACTTTCACCAAAGCTCTTCCACACGAAACATTATCCCCATTCAGTCTTGCACTGTGGATGTTCTATGTTGACAAAGGTGTATTCTTTTTATTTATCGTATTGACTTCTATTGTGTGCATCAAACTTGGTACTTTAGAGTGAGTGGAGTGTGACGTATATTTTATTATTTCATTTAACTCCATAATAAAATGAGGATTACTTTTCTTTTCGTGGCATTTCTTGATTATTAATTTGACTGATCTGGATCAAATTCTAAGTTGGAACATTGAACATCTGGTGGCACTATCTATTTATTACCACCACTTAAATTTCCGGTTTTATGTACAGCATTGAACCCACTTTCGCTGGTCACTTTACACTCACCATTTTCTCTGCAAGTTTCCCGTACCATTTTGCCAGTTTCTTTGCTGCACACATTTTTACCTCACCAATGGCTTTCATATAGCGGTGTCAAAATCGGGTTTCGGGTCGGGTTGAGCTCAACCCGAACCCGACCCGAAAATGGTTTAGGTCAACCCGAACCCAACCCGAACCCGGAGCGGGTTAAATTTCTTCAACCCGAACCCGCAGCGGGTTGACCTGATTCCGACCCGTTTTTTTTTAAATATTTTATTTTTAAAATTTAGCATTATAGAATAAATAAATATAATATTTTATTATTAATTAATTATGATGTACTATATTTAATCATAAATTACTGATTAAATATTTATTTTAGTCATAAATAAATCATTAAACATTAATTTTAGTCATTAAATATAACATATTTTCTATTTTTTTATTAAATTTTTTCAGGTTACGGGTTGGCGGGTTCAACCCGAACCCGGAGCGGGTTTTAGTGACCCAACCCGAACCCGACCTCGACCCGAAAATCTTTTCGGGTCAAAAATCTCAACCCGAACCCGGGTTTTTACGGGTCGGTTTCGGGTCGGGTTTCAGGTTCGGGTCAAGATTGACATCCTTACTTTCATACTGGTATTTTTGCTCGTCTTTTCTTCCTATCCCATAAAGGATTCTCAAATAGTAACATGAAAAAAAGGGGTGATTCACTTCTGGTTGTACAAGCATCATCCAACATCAGATGCTAGATTTTCTTCAGCACAAGGCTGAAAAACCCGGTCCAAGACTAGAACTGAGGTTTAGTGGGAAGAAATAAAGGAATTATGCAACACCCTACAAACGGAGATTCGTATCAGTCTTACCCACTTATGATGTGCCATATGTTGCACAAGATTACATAAATAATTGTTCATGTTGTACCTCTGGATGTTGTCATGTCTATGCCTCTGGATCATAATCATGATTGGATCCCCAACTCTTTCCAAGATGGGTCTTGAACTGAACGATGATCAGTGTATTATCAAACAACCACTAAAGGCTTCGGGTGTGCCTTCACAACCCTTAGAGCTTCTGGCCTGTCTACTTAAGTAGATGAAGATATTTGCAGAAGATGTTCTTGAAGACCTAACCTATATTTTCACACACTTGGCCATATGGTATTCTTGAAGTATGTGTTGATCTTTTGTCCTTTGGCCTTGTTGCCTATAATTTCGATAGCCAACTTCCTAGCCAGCCTTATCCTGACCCTGCCATACCTTCAGTGCCTTTTCTATGGACACCCTATCCTTATGTTATGTTTTCCTACGCATGAATTTGTATAAAATGTCATTTTCATGATCTTGCATGCTATTTTACACTTCATGAGATATACTTTTTAGTACCATTTTTTGATTTCGCAAAAGAGGAAAATATGCTGGATAATTTGAATATGTTACTTGATTAACCAAATCTCGTTCAAGTGCTGCAAGGTTTTAACATATTCAGGGGGAATGCTCGGTTTAAGGGGGAATGCATATCTTGAGGAGGAATGCTAAATTATCTCACCATACAAAGTTTGCTCACATCAAAAAAGGAGGAAATTGTAAATGTATATTTACTGAAGGTTTTTTATATGGAAAAATTACAAGAGCAATGCTTGCCTATATCATCTCAACAACCTCTACAGTCAGCTTTGGGTAGAAGATCTTAACAGAATATTTACTCAATAATCAGAAGGAGTAAAATCAAAGGCGCCAACATTATACTAGGAAACAATTTAGAGATATTTTAGGATCTTGTATTTTGTATTTATATTAGTTTTAGATAAAGATTTTTATAGATATTTAGGAGGTTGTTATCTGCCTCCAAGTAGTATAAATATACAGCAAAAACATCAGAAAAGGGAAAGCTTCTACGTAAAAAGATAGTATTTGAGAGAGAAAGAGATTTGTTGATAGTACTCAACGTTTTGTCTAGAATTAGACGTGAGAGTGATTTTTTAAAGTGTTGAATAGATCAAGTGAGGAGTTTTCAAGTTATCAATAATAAGATTGGTAGCGGAGTTTTTCTTCTAAACACTTTTATCTCGTTCTTCATTTCTGCTCTCTGTCAGTCTCGTACTGAGGCTTCTGATTTTATACATTACGAACTTACACTTCGGTAGTCGGAATGCGTTCCTCAGCCCTTTGTCGCATTTTACCGCACACTTTTCTCTCTCATTCCCGATCCCTCTCAGCATGTAACATACTTCCTTAGTCATTAGTCGTCTAATCTGCATGCCTCCCTCTCTTCCCATTCGCCACTCGTCTGCCATAATTACCTTGTGCAGGTAAACAAAATCCTACCTACCACTAGTTGCATGCTTCTCCTCCTAGCTTAGGCTATCTTGTCGGATTAGCATCTTCACCCGTATTAAGCCGCCGTTCCCTCTCCCTAATTCTCATTACTTCCTAATCACTCTCACTTGTCGTGTAGTCGTCTTGGCTTTCTATTCTCAACCTCTAATTTCTTACTTCTCGGCTTCACAAGTTTTCGAAGATCGAGCAATGGATTGGTGCTTACTAGGAATTTTTCCCCTCAACCCCTGCATTCATGGCTGCCTTTGCGCAGCTCTTCAACACCTTTTAATGGTGGCCAAAGAATTAGAATCCAACCGGAACCGGTGGGACCAAACCGGAACCGGTCGAAGTCAATCAGGAACCGGTTAAGTACCGGAACTGACACTCACTGAAGCGAATCTAAATACACGTTTTGAGATTTGAGACCGAACCGGAACTAGAACACCTTACAACTGGCTGGAACCAATTAAAACCGATACATTTGGTGTAAGGATGAATACGAAGAACTGAAACCGATAGAACCGCCCCAGAATTGGTCAAAACGACCATTAATTCCCTCCTACCTTTAAGAAAATATAGAAAAAATTCAAAAAAAACAAAAATCAAATCAAATTTGGAATTGAATATGGAACCGAATCGGAATCAAAATCAGTCAAGAACTGGTCGTAACCGCTTTTTCACCTAATATGAAGCCAAATACTCCCTTAGTAACCGGAACCGCCCTTGACTGATTCTGAATCCGAAAACACTTGTTCCAACACCGGAACCGAAACCATGGCCACCTTTTAGCCTTTGGTCAAGTTTTCGTAACTTTAGATAAGGTAAGGTCGGTCCTTGTCTCTATTTCTTTGAATTTGATTCCACCATTACTATGAATGCGATCTTGGTGCGAAGGTCATGGCTGGTGAATAGTCGACTCCTAGCACTTTTGCAGCCAGATTCCCATATTCCTCTGGAGGTTCATGACTTTAAGTGTGTGCCCTTCTCGGTCTGCATCTTTGACGTCCCACTTGCCTACTAGACTTTGAGCTTAGGTGAGAAAACCTGAAATACGCACGAATTCTCGAGTTAGAATAGATATAATATATGATCGGCGTGGGAAGGAAGAACCTTATATTAGAGTAATTATGATAGGGATATATAGTCCGACTCTAGGATTAATAGTAGGCCCAGGGAAGTAAAACGTTTAACTTTTTTATTCTTTTGATTACTAATATACGTTCCTTTATTTTCCCACCGACATTATTGTCTAAATATTTATTTTACAACCTAAAGACGGATTACGTTAAATTGATCCTAAGAGTTTGAATCTACCATTACTTTTTTTTATTAATTATTCTTAATTCCTAAGAGTTCAAATTCAATTTTACTTCTTCTTAGTAAATTCTCCTTAACCTTAAGAGTTGAAATCTCATTTGACTTCTCTAAAATTAATAATATGTTTAACCCTTATTCTTCTCCCGATATTTTCATCATTAGTATTCTAGATTCTTCTTCTAAACATTATTATATTTCCTTGCTAGAGTTCCTAATTTTGTTTTACTTCTATTTTCTATTTATTTATATTTTACGCTTATACTAAATAAATACTATTAACTCCTTCCCTAAATATCTCACTCTTCTGTATCTTGTTGCAATGGCCGACTTACTTGTCTCCTATTATTTTGAATTAGGATTTATGTAATTGTTTACTTTTAAAATGATATCTATTAGAGATCATGTTCCTTCTTCTGGCTTTCCAGTTCCATAACGTAAATGATTACTATATCTTTTAAATATCTGCAATACTAGTTAGCAGAACTCTCCTTTAAATTTATTCAATATTTTCCTCTTTCTTTAAAACAGATTATCATTAATTTAGTTAATAGTATTCCTCTTTATTTTTACATATTGTTCCTATTTAAAACATTGATCTTCTTCATTTTCTCTTCATCCTCAGCGTATCGTTGCTCCTTCACTTCCAACTTTCTAATTCACGCTCTTGTTCTTGGCGTTGTGAAATCGTTTCCCTGGTGCCGGATAGGATTACAATGGGTAAAGTGTTCTAATTAGATAGTTACTAAAGTATTCGATTATGATTAGTAGTTCCTGATTGTTGATTATATATATTTAGACTCTGATTACGTCGACAGGTGCTACCAGTAGTCCTGTAGAGTTGTTCTCCTGAAGTGATTTGATTGTTCAGACAAATCTCTATGCTCATGTCTATTTGACTTTGTGTTTTGCAAATCGGAGGAAAAAGGTTTTGGTTGTATTTGGTTGGAAAATTTTTTATTCTCAAGTTGTGGTCCGTAAATTGGGATTATTCCTCACGTATTGGAAATGGAGTAACTGGAATATTGTTTTTATGGTGGTTCGATTGTGGATTTTGGGAGTCTTTCACAGGACTAATTATCATGTCTTGGAGCCCACAGGTGCTCCTCATTATTATTATTTGCACTGCACACAATGTTGCAGTTAAGCTCTATGATCTACTCTATGTTACTGCTGTTTCATAGGGGGTGTGCACACTTAAGGACTTAGGGTGAGGTGGCTGTTTGACGGTCCCATAGGTGACTGTCCTGGAATTATTGTTTGGGGTCCCATAGGTGACCCCGTGTTTGGAATTATGGTTTGCTCCTGTTGAAAGCTCCCTACTAATTGATTTTCTATTGTGATTTATGGAAAAGTTATTCAATTGGTCAACTCCCCTTTTCGTCTGATTGACAAATGATAAAATGAACTTCAAAATGTATTTTACAAATTGAGGTAGAATTTACTCAGTTTATCTGATTTGTGTGAGCCTTTCATGTTTTTGTCTGCTGTTTTCTGATCGCAGGAACGAATGGTTAATTTGGGGAAATGGAAACGCGTTACCACATAGACTAGGGAAGATGGTTAATGTTATGAATTATTGAGCTAAGCTGTGTTGGTTTGAAACATTTTTCTTTAAGTTACCATGTTCAAGAAGTATTTTGAGTTTGGTTGGATTTAGCTTGAGCACTCAACGGGTGTTGAGTGTGGCGGTAATACCCTGGAGATTTTTAATGCCGCTGCTATTGGTTATGATTTAATTGAACATAATAATGTTCTTAGTTGATTTATAAATTTTCGTCAAATGATCTAATCACTGTTTCTGTTATGTTATCTGGTATTTACAGCTACCTGAATTGCTAAAACATTTTGCCAACTGTTGTTATTGATTTTATGATTGTTCTGATGTCATTTTCAATTGTGTTTCGTTCTGTAAATTGCATTTCAGGACCTGTCCGAACGTCCGTCCGGACATCCATGTTCGGACAGGCCCCGAGAGTTCACCTTGTTTTGTTGATTTGAGTATGTCCGAACATCTATTCTGACTTTAAAGTTCGGACAGTGTGCGAGGATGAATCCATTTGCAAGTTTCGACTTATGTCCGAACTTGCAAGCTCAGACCAATGTTCGGACATTCACGGTTTTAATTCTCGACTTGTGTCCGAGCTTCCGATGTTCAGACACAAGTTCGGACACCTTTCCCTTTCGATTTTCAAACTCTCGAATTGTGTTTGAACATCAATGTCCGGACACAAGTTCAGACTTTTGGGTTTCACTAACCATTTCTTCTCGGCTTGTGTCCGAACGTCAGACGACCGGACCCAAGGTCGGACCGGACTTATTTTACACTTTCAGGACTCGTTTGAAGTCCGTTTTTTATTCTGTTTGCGCCGTAGATTCGTATTACCATGAGCTTTTATTTAAGGTAAAATCTAGGGTGTTACAAAACCGCTGCGAATTTTGGCCGTTTTTTTGGGCATCATGGAGGATATAACAATGGGATGTGTGAGCTTCATCAGATTGAATGCCCTGCTCAACACTCAGCTCCCAGTCCTCCGATGGCTGCCGATTCACTAAGACGGTTTGGACATGGTTTTCATGGTCACTTATGATGATTTACCTAACATCTGCTTTGGGTGTGATCGTTTCCTTCATGACTTAGGCTCTTGTCCTTACAAAAGGGTGCCCAGCTTTCGAGAGTTCTCGTATAGGAAATGGGTCTTTACAGATGTTTATCTCGCCCGCACGAGTCTCCTGAGATGTCTCATTGACCCTCTCGCTGTTGCCTTCTCCCGACTACAGGTGACAGAATTTGTAGGCTCTTGTCCAATCAAGGCTCATCACTCCTCAGACTCGAGTACCATTTTTTACATAACGAATTCCTCATCCTCCGCAACTGTCGACGCCCTGACCGTTTATCAAAGAAGAAAGCTCTGGCTCATCTCTTGGACATTGGCCTAGATGAGGATGCGCCAAGTTCTGCTAGTCAAGAGTATAGTCGAAAGGGGAAGCGACCTATGATTTTAGATGTTCCCGAGTCCTTTTGGATGGCGGAAAAACACCATAGACTTTCAGTCTCCACTCCTAAGGCGTCTCTGGTGACACTTAGGCTCGCCAATTAATATGAAGTCATTTTGGGGTTGCATGTTTCTAGGATCGACCCTTGCAATCTTGCTTCCTTAGAGCCTTAGGTTGTTGATGTTAGTTCTTTTTCATATTCTTTTGATGTTGGCTTGTTACATAGTTAAGGTTTGGTTGCCTCATGGTTCTGCAACTTCTATGCTATCCCGGATTTTGCTTTTAAATAGCTCTTTTGGTTTTGATGCTTTATGGGTTATGGTTCTTGAGGTTTCTTGGATGATTTGCTGGTTTCTGGATGTTTAGGGTCAGATTGTGGTTAGGGGTGAGCATTCAATTTGGATTTATCTAAAAATCAAATTAACCGATTTTTTTTCTGGATTTTTAACCAAATTTTGTAACCGAAATTAAAATTGAATTATTCAAATTATAATTTGGTTTGGATTTTGGTGTTGACTTTGTCTAATGTGGTTAACCAAATTATCCAAAATTTTTTAAAAATTAATATTCTCTTTTCTAATTCTAGTCTTTAGTGACAAATAATCAAACACAAACACTAAATTTTGGTTAGTTGAAATCCAAACTAGCTAAAATTTGGATTTCAGTTCAGTTAAAAGTGTTTTACTAAAAAAAATTGGATTTTGGATAATTTGGATATCGGTTAATTCGGTTTTGGTGTTAAATTGGATATGTCAGTTTTTAACTGAAATAACCGAAATCCATTTTTTTTAACAATTTGGATTTTAGTTAACCGAATTATCCAAATGCTCACCCGTAATTGTGGTTGTTCGCTTTAGCGCCAATTGTTGAGGTGCTTAGGACTAGCCAACTGCTTATGCAATCGATTAGGTTGCCATCATGCAATCCTCTTGTAACTATGATGCTTACTCTTAGTACTTTTGCTCCTAACTAATATGTGCATAATCTTGTTTTTAAAAAGGAGTAAAAATAAGTATTTTGAAAATTCCCAAACTCATTCTACAAAAAAGGAAAGTGAATTTCCACTATTAACAGCTGTCCTAGTATCTACCAATAATGAGATATTTGATTCTTTAATAGGGATAATGGTTATTATATTTAAGTTCTATGAGAAGTTTCAAATAAAAAACATACAAATCATACGTAATATCAAAAAGCTGGTAATTTACAACATTCGATTTCGGTTAATTTAGATGACTATTGAAGGGGGAGCCTACCAAAACATGAGGGAATGTAGATGACTAGAGATCTAACATTTAAAACGTACATCGTTAAGACTGCTTTTAAAAGGATATTTAAGGTTTTTTTATTATAATGTTCCCATCCCACTTTGAGATATGAGTAGTAATGTGAGTGGTTTATATAAATACCTATAGGTTGACTACAATAACAAGGTCTTCAACTTTTAAACTCGGAAGATAAAGGGCTTAAGAAGGCTTGAAAGATAGGTTGTTGGATAATTGTATGGAGGATTACAAATAGTATCCGAGTAACTTGGAACCGTGTTAGGATGAACTACCATCAGACTTGGAATGTTAAGCTTGCGATATCAAATATTTGAAATTAGTACTTGATTTTATTAGGCCTCAAAGCCTTCTATCAAATATTTCATCTATACCATAAATCTAGTATATGTAATATGAGTTTCAATGGGTTTATTTGGGGAATCTTAGTAGATGATAGTTTCTGTAGTAATTTTTCTCAATTATTATAGTAGGTATATTTATTCAACCGTGCCCCTAAATAACAGCTCCCACGCGAACCCAATATTTACCATGATACTATTTCCGTCTCACTAAAATTGTCTTGTGTTTTTTAACACGTTTTTCAACTTCAAAATTTAGCATATAAAATAAAATAATTTCATAAACTAAAGTTGTAAAATATAGTTTATAAAATAAGGAATTTAATTGTATAACTTAGATTCATAAAATTATTCTATCTCATATTTCTTGGCTACATTATAATGTAGCTATAGATAACTACAAACTTAAATTTTACTCTATAAAAATTTTACTGTTAGTATATTGGAATATGATACTATTGAAATTGTTCTAGATGTACTAGCTCAATTCTTAAACTATACAGTAAAATCATAAAGCATGCACGTTTAATGTACACACTATACCACTACAAATGTAACTAACAATAGCTAAATGTATAAGAAGGATTGATCAAACAATATGTCCAAATAACAAACATGACAATCTAGGTGGGACGATAGTATATATTTAAATTAAGGGACATTTCATGAAATGTCACTATATTGTAGGCTAATTCATGAAATACCACTAAAAAAAAGAAAGTCATGAAATGCCACTATATTTTTGTAAAAGTCCATGAAATGCCACTATGTCATTGACCAGAAGTAAAAAAGACAAAAATACTCCTACTAGTTAACACAGTACTGTTAAAGTTCACAATATCCCACTAAGTGTTAAAAAATTCACTAAAACTCACAAAAAATTCAAAATACTATAAAAATATAGATACCTTTAAAGATATTTTAAAAATTATAAAAATAAATGAAAAATATATTAAAATATCATAAAACATAAAAAATTAAATATTTCTTAGATTTTTTTCAAAATTATTTAGTACCATAGAAAAGAATATAAAGTTTTAAACACATAATTTATACTAAATTTTCTAGAAAATTTAGATCAAGTACCATAATTATACTAATTAATTACCATAATTTTCACCATAAATTTTTAAATTATTTTTTTCTACCAATTTAAAGTATTTAATAAAAAAATTAATTTTTAAAATTATAATTGGAAATTAATTTTGGGAATGTTCACCAAATACCACTGAGTTTTTGCTTAATTCACGATATAACACTGTGTTTTTAAAATTACACAGGATAACACTAAGTTTTTACTTATTTCACCAGATAACACTATGTCTCTTTTTTTGTTAAATGTTCCATTAATATCTTTAGAAAAAATACTATACTACACATATAAATAGTTAAACAAAAGTGGTGTCTTATGAAATTTATCAATATGATAAATCGCTTTCAAGTTGTTAATTAATAACAGGGGTAGATTCGTCATTTTCTGGGAATATTAAAGGAAAATTTAACAAAATATGATTTTTAAATATTTTTTATAGTTATCAATGGTTTTATAATATTTTGTGAATTTTTAACATTTAGAAACATATTGTGAATTTTAAAAATACTTTGTTAACTAGTAGAGGTATTTTTATATTTTTTAGTTTTAGTCAATGACATAGTAATATTTCATGAACTTTTACAAAAATATAGTGTCATTTTATGTCCTTTTAATTGATATTTTATGAATTAACCAAAAATATAGTGGTGTTTCATGAAATTTCCCTAAAATTAAAATGTTATCCCGAATGTGTCCCTCGAGGGAGGAGACTTATCGGTCTTATATGGCGAGCCAAACACACCTGTGGGTGTGGGCCGCTGTGGGCCTGTACGCGTGCATGCCTTGTGGTGGGGTGCCTGCTCGATATCGGACCAAAGTGTGTAGAAGATGACTGGGCCATATCTCGATTATGTTATGTCTATCAAGTGGATGCATGCATGGTCCTTTCTCTAAGGATGTGAAAGTTGGTCCCATCCACGAATCCAACTCATATGCAAATGGGTATCGTCCTTTTGGTTCCTTGATCCTTCCACTTGGGGCTGGAATGTCCTTTCATAATTTAATGCTGGTAGGGAGGGAGAGTGGTATTATTTGGTGCGTGTATTTCCGTTCGCTAAGGTTGCGTTCGACTGGGACAATTCGTGCGAAAGTTGAGTCTCCTTTTATTAAGGTTACACATATCAAACTTTTAGTGGATTATACTCTCAACTATAGGTAAGTCCGCCCTTCTCATTCGTTAACCACATCGATATTATTGTTAACGCAGCTTTTGCTGCGTTTGATTCTAAACTCCGAACGGACACTAAGACGTGGGATATGGAGCGTTTTGATTCATCTCCTTGGTTAAACTATGGTTAATTAATAGAAGGGTAACAAGTGTACTCTAGTAGAAAAATTCAACCGATAATAAAGTGACATCTGTAGAATAAAGCTAGCTAAATATCTAACAGCCGTTATTGAACGGGGTCTATGTATCACATGGTCGATCGAATACTAATAAGAGAGAGACACTCGTGTATAGAATATCTTGTTTTGTTTTTAATTTTTCTTAATGCGTAGTTTGTTATTTACCCACTCACCCACGATTTTCTTCTGGATTCTAAACCAACAAAAGAAGCTTACTATCTTGCAATTAATAATAATGACAAATTGATGCAAGTTGCAATTGTAGATTGTTCTATTTCCCTTATTGTGGATTTTATTATTATGGCTAGCGGCTTATTGATGATAAAGAGTGGATTAATAATACTCAAACACGACACGTGTCACCTTAAGTGTTTGAGATCACACGAATCAAATTTTACAATTAGAGTGTTATAACCCTGCATCTTCATAATATATAGTACTAAAATTAAAGCAATTCATAAACGTGTTATACGCCAAACTACTAAGATACATAGTGTTCAGTTAGGCAAAAGAAAAACAAAACTAACGTACGAGGGCTAATAATTTCAAAGAGGGTAGATTTGGGTTAAAGGCACCCGATTTGCCTTTCCCATAAAGACAATAATGTACGCCATCAATATAAAATTATATACGTCTCTACTATACATAATATTAGCCATGATTATATATAAATAACAATCATCATATAAAAAACTATCTTAATATATAAATAATTGTTAGTAATAAATTTAAGTGAATCTTAACGTTTATGAACAAAAACTTTCCTATGGTGGTTTTTAGGGTGTGTGGTGTAGGAGAATCCTTTTTTAACTTGTTTTATATTTATAATGTCATCACTGACTCGACACATTTTAAAGATTTGTGGTAATGACCTTAAACCCTTCACTACAAACCCTAAAATAGATTTTCATTGTTTTAGCTTTCCTATGGTGGTAATGACCTTAAACCCTTCACTACGACTAACAATCTTTTATTTATTAGTTTAAGCTTTTATATACAAAAAATTGTTTTCATAGACAGTAAGATATGTAAGCCATGTATACATAAATATGTATACCATAGCTAAATAAAATATTGGCCACAATTGTATATCGTTAATATTCCATTGCATATATGAAGGGTTTATGGTTTAGGGTCTTACAATGCTTGTATTACAAACCCTAAAAATGTTTTCGGTATTTTCTAACTGATCATATAGTGGTTTTTATGGTTTGTGGTATAGGGTAATGTTGGTGTAGAGTAATCTTAAAAAAATCGTTTTTGAGGCTGGCTACTGAGCCTATAGCTTGTATTCTGTCTCCAACTGTTATGCCCCAGATTTTTTTTTATTTTCTTTCTGATTAGCAAAGGGAGTTTGTGCTATTTTGTAATCTTATGTTAGATTGTCTATGACATTCTCCTTATGTCATTATGTTAGCTTGAGGAAGGAGGGTTACAATTGTCTTCTTCCTTGTTGTTATTTATTAATTCCATAAGAGAGAGACTTATTAAAACTATTTTATTTCCTCCCTCTCACTCATTCTAACTCACGTTCAATTATTCCTCCTTCCACTACCCTGACGGTTCTCTCGACGTTCTCATCGCTCTCAACTTCTCCTCCCTTTGCTCATCTTCTTCTTCAATTCCTTTTGATTAATAATCGCTGGAGGTCTGTAGATGGAATTGTGTGCGTCCGTCAGTCGTCTATCAGGTTTGGTTTGTAGATTGGTTCTCTTCTCCATTAAGGCTTCCTCTTCTCTTTTCTCATTCTGATTTTGTATTTTGGGAGCGGTTCAATTCGAAGGATTATCATTTGACTGGAGATTCGGGAAGGCGATTCGTAGAGTCCGCAGAGATGGCTTAGCTATGGATGTGAGGTAGGTGGTAGATGGATTCGGTTGTGTGCGTTCACCCACGGGGGTTTTGGTTCCGTTGTTTTCCGTATATGTTTGTGTGGTTTCTGATCTGTGGTAATTTTGTGTGAGTTCCGGATTTGCGTTTTGATGCGTTACAACCCCGTGGGATTGGTTTTGTTTTGCGTATTTTGTTATGTAAGTATTGCTTTGACAAAGGTGAATCTACCTTTATAGTTCCCTTCTGTTTTGTGAACTCTGTGTGCTTCTGATTTGAGAGTTCGGATTGTTTAATTGCCCTATGTTTGGTGATCGATCTCTGTCTGATTTTTCTTGGTTTTGACCTTCTAAAACTGCCATGGTTATGGTTTAAAGACTTTGGTATCACACTGCATTTTGACATTGTTTTGAGGACTCTGTTCGCATCTGATTTCGTTCTGGAAATTGAACTTTTCGGCGCGTCCGAACTTCCGTCCAAACTTGGAAGTTCGGACACGCTCTGTTGCATCTGGATTTTCTGAGAGTTTCACTGTGTCCGAACTTCCGTCCGAACTTGGAAGTTCGGACACACCCCGTTTTGCGCCCTCTGATTTTCTCTTCAACATGTGTCCGAACTTTGAAGCTCGGACACATGTTCGGACTTCCCTCGAGTTGTTTTCCGAAGACGTCCGAACATCCGTCCGAACTTGGATGTTCGGACACCTTGAAATTTTCTGCGGATTTGAGTTCGACTTGCGTCCGAACTTTGACGTCCGGACACAAGTTCGGACTGCTCACTGTTTTGACCATAACTTCTTCGTCTGAGCTCCGTTTTGAGTGCCGTTTGTGGCGTTGGATTCCTCTTTCCGAGTACTATCTGTTTTCATGTGTTTTGGCATGTGTTTAAGTGTTTTCTGATTTTAAGGTCTCTGTTAATCTTTTGAACTCTGTTTTGCTCTGAAAATGTGATTCAACCTCTGATTTCAGTTTGCTTTCGTATTTACTAGTCGGGTTACGACTTCTGCCTTGCTAAGGCTTTCCGTTGGTAAGCTTCTACTCTGATTTCGTTAAGCTTCTGCTTTCTGCTATGATCTGACAGGACTTCTGTCCTGTTCTGTATAAAGCTTTGGTCTGTTCTGAAAGCTTCTGTTTTGGGACCTAGTCTTCTCTGTATCTGAACCTTTGGATGGCTGGTCTCGCTGTCTCGTAGCGCGCTATGTAGGATCCTTCTGTTCACGGGTGATGTTCCCCGTTCTGTTCACGGGTGTTTACACCTGTTCTGTTTACGAGTGAGGTTTCCTCGTTCTGTTCACGAGCTGGTTGCTCGTTCTGTCTGTATGCTCTGATTGCTAGTGTCCCACTTCCGTTTGTGTTCTGTTCAGCTTCTGTCTGTTTTCGCTGCTCTGGTATTTGACAGACTGCTGTGTGCTTTCTGTCCTTTGAACGCCTCTGTTTGTTTTGTACTGCTTCCGCCTGCTCTGTCTGTTTACAAACTCAGATAGGCTGCAGTGTGATTCCTGTCTGTTGAGGATTTCTGATTTGTAAAGTGCTCTACTTCGTCTGCTCTCTATCTGTATTTGATTTGAGACGGTCTGCTGTGTGCTTACTGTCTTCTGCTAAGTTTTGGATTTTGCTAAGCTTCTGATTTTGCTAAGCTTCTGATTTCGTTTAAGCTTTTTGAGTTTGTTAAGCTTCTGATTTCGTCGAGCTTTCAGCTTCAGCTTACCTTCTACTTTTGAGTATGTTTTGACCACCGCTTAGCTCCTTCTGCTTTAGACTTCTGTCTATTTGAAAGGCTTCTGCTTTGTCTCTGATTTCGCTCTGGATAAGCACTTTGGTATACGTATATATATGTATGTTCAGTATCTGTTTTGAGCGTGCTCAGCTGATGAAGTTTATCACCTGCTGAGCAATAGTTTTGCTCACCCCTATCTCCGTTTGATTTGCAGGTTTTAGTTCGTGCTTGGAGATTCAGCTCTTACTTTTCGTTTTGGCATTTGAGTTTTGTATTTAGTTTGTTTGGCCTTGGTGCCCAGTTGTATTTAGATTATGCTTTGCATTTCAGTTTGGCTTCCGCCTGTGTATTGTAAAGACATGTTGTAATCGTTATTTGATCAATATATGAGTTTCAGTTCTGTTTTGGGAATTCGTTAGTGTAGCCTTGCGTGTCTTAGGTAATAAGCGCGCGGCGTGTAACGGTCTCTCAACCAGGGTGGTTTTGGGGTAGTTACATTTAGTGGTATCAGAGCTCGGTTTAGCTTTCGTTGGGATTTGTTGGGTGTCTGCATGGCTACGCTTCCGTGTCATTGCTTGTGATGTGCTATGTGTTTTCTGCTGTGTGAATTGTCTGTTGTCTACTACTTGATTTGATTGATGCCTGGAGTCTGTAGAGTGTGTCTGCTCTGTGGTTGTCCACTATCAGAGTAGCGCAACGGAAGCGTAGTGTCTGTCTGTGTATTTGCTGTGTTCGGGTCTGAGTTTGGATCTGAGGGAGTCGGGTCCTTTGGGAAATGACAAACGAATGTGTTATAACCCATATAATTCCTACCTTATATTATATCTGCTACAATGCTGTTCTAAGTTGGATTGTTTAATTCTTTGCTATCAGTTGGACTCCGGCGGTATTGTTTTATTTGAAGAGGGCAAGGAAGTCTTTCCATAAAACAATTAAGGTAATTGTTTTATTAAGTGAATAAGTAAAGGAATTATCTATTTATTCCTTTCCATTTAGCGATCATTATTTCCTCATCAATCTGAATCGTGGGAGCGTCTCTTCGTCGTGCTTTCAGAGCGACAGTTTTGTTTCTTCTTCCCTTCTCCAAGTCCCCTTGTTGAGAGTTGTGAATCCTTCTGTTGCTGCTTCGGGTGAATCGCTCATTACTGCGTGGCTGCTGAGTATTCCCTCGTCGTGAATTCAGGTTTGGGGTTACAGATTGTGTATTCCAGCGTAGTATCTTCTCTTCTGTTTTCTGATTTTGAGTCTTCGGTTTAATGAATTCAGAAGTTGCGGGGTTGTCTTTGATCTGCGAGTTGCACGGGCTGTAGACTGTTTGGACTGTGGGATTTCTAGACTCCCGAATTCAGGTTTGTATTGCAGTTTTCGAGGTTTTGAGTTTGGGGGTTTCCTTCTTCGTTTTCTGATTATAGATTTGACATTGTGGGAATCAGTTGCTGGGCGATCGGTGTCTGGTTGGTGGATTCGTTCGTGTTGCTGTGAACTGCTCAGATCGTCGGATTGTTACTGATTGTTGAGGTAGGTGGTTACTCGACTCAGTTTGGAAGTTCAGCCATGGGGATTGCAACGGTTCTGTTTCGTGTGTGATTTCTGTTTGTGATGTCTGTTTGGTTGCGTTTTGGAATGGTTAAACCCCCATGGTTTCCTGTTTTAATGTCTGATTTGGTGTGTGTGCTTAATTGGCAATTCGTGGTGTCGAATTGTGTTGTTTTTCTGCTCTGTTCGTCTTCTGAAATTTGCAGTTTTCGCTCTGTCCGAACTTCTGTCCGAGCTTTGAAGTTCGGACAGTGCGTTTTGCCCTTTCTGATTTTCAAGTTCGGGGGCATGTCCGAACATCTGTCCGAACATAGATGTTCGGACACACCCTCAGGTTTTCTTCTGATTTAAGTTCGACCTGTGTCCGAACTTCGACATCCGGACACAAGGTCGGACCTTCCGCGTGTTCTTCCTTAAAACCTGTCCGAACATCCATCCGAACTTGGATGTTCGGACATTCTGAATTCCTCTATCTGATTTCAACTCGACTTGTGTCCGAACATTGATGTCCGGACACAAGTTCGGACATTTGGCAATCTCTGGTTTCTAAGTCTCGACTTGTGTCCGAACTTCGACGTTAGGACACAAGTTCGGGCACCCCTCTGTTTTCAGCGTAACTTCTTCGTTTGAACTCCGATTTGAGTGCCGTCTGCGGCATTGGATTCCTTATGTTCTGTACTACTGATTTATGAGTGTTTTGGCATATTTAAATGCAACTTTGCTTCTGTTCAAGCAATCCTTCTGTTTTGGGACATTGCACATTGTTTCTGAGCCGTGAATGGCTGGGTCGAGCTATTCCGTGGTATACCATGTAGACGTCGTTCTGAGTGTGGGTCATTCCCTTTCTGTTCTGTGGGGTTGACGAACCCTTTGGCTCTTTCGAGTCATTTCTGCGTTGCCGAGAGACCTGGTATGGTCTATGGGTCTTCGACCCCTTCTGAGTGTGTGCATTGTGTCTTGTCCCCTTTCTGTTTAGGTGTTCTGACTATTTATGAATTGGGAACCCTTGAGTTCCACTCTGTTTTTGTTCTGAAAGCTTCTGAATCTGGTGAATTGTGGTTATTATATTTATCTTCTCCTTCTTCTGATTTCAATTGTTTTGAGCGACCTTGCTGAGGACGGTCGCTGCTTACTGGGCATAGTGGTGTGCTCATTCCCCTACTTCTAACATTTTTGCAGATTGATCAGCGAGGATCATCTTGAGTTTTGGAGCTCTAGTGTTTAGCTTTTGTTATTCGTTCAGTTTGATATTTTGAGATGTTGTAGCCTCCGGGCCTTACACCTTTTGACTTCTGTTTCTGACTCAGTTACGTATTTGGGATTTTGGTATTTGCTTTCGCTGTATTTGAATACATTGGTTTACAATGTTTATGTAAACTTTGTTGTGGGCTTTTATTGCGTTTGAGTGTTTTAGAGCCTGGCGTTATTAGGTAGTAATACGCGGCGTGTAGCACCCTTAACTCTTAGGCCGGTTTTAGGGGTGTTACATTTAGTGGTATCAGAGCTAGGTTTGACTTTCTTTGGTGTCTGTGGGTGTGTTTGCTTGTGCGAGGTTCAGTTGTGACAGTTGTTTGAAGTCTGAGTCAGTCCTGACAAGTTTTGAATTTGTGAATCTCAGAATGCCTCCTCGTAGGACACCAGTGACCCCTCAGGGAGATGCTGCAGATGCAGTGCAGCAGTTTGTGACGCAGTTGATGCAGACGATGGCTGCAGCTGCTGGGGAGCTGGTGGAGGAGCTGGTGGTGCAGGCCCAGCAGGGGCGAATGCTGTGGGAGGCCGAGTCCGAGCACTCCAGGAATTCATGAAGCTAAAACCGTCTTCCTTTGACGGCTGTGGTGACCCTCAGGAGGCGAGCCATTGGATTACTGAGGTCGAGGACCTGCTGAGAGTGATGGGGTCGGAGGACGACCAGAAGGTAGACTTCGCCACGTTCCTCTTCAAGGGGGAGGCGAAGGAGTGGTGGCGCATGGTGATGGGTAGACATCCCCAGCCTTGGACCTGGGATCAGTTCTGCTTGGAGTTCAACAAGCAGTTCTATCCGGATGTCTACAAGGACCAGAAAATCAATGAGTACAACCGGCTGCGCCAGGGGAGAGATATGACCGTGGAGGAGTACGTGAGGAAGTTCGTGACTCTGTCGAAGTATGCTCCGGAACCAGATGAGCACAGGAAGGCTCGTAAGTTTGAGAGCGGATTGAGACCCGACATCAGGTCCGCGGTGACACCTCTTCGTCACCGGACCTTCAGAGATGTGGCGGATGTCGCCCTGCTGGTAGAGGCTGACATCAAGGGCAGACAGGCGGGCAAGGACCATAAGGGGAAGAGGCGTGCTGAAGAGCCTCAGAAGAAGGAGGCTGCTCCTCCTCAGAAGAAGCAGTCCTATGGAGATCGCCGGGGAGCTTCTTCATCTTCGTCAGCTGGGGCGAAGTGTGGGTCTTGTGGTCGCTCCCATCCTGGTAGGGAGTGCTACAAGAAGACTGGTGCCTGCTTTAAGTGCGGGTCGATGGAGCACCGGATCGCTCAGTGCCCTCAGGCATCCAGTAGAGGCTCAGGAGATAGAGGCACCGGCTCAGATTCAGGGGCGAGGTCCGATCAGAAGAAGCCTCAGACTCAGGCCCGGGTTTACGCTATGGCTGGAGAGCGTGATCGAGCTGGTGATCGCGTCATCTCAGGTATTCTCCAGATCCATTCTCGAGATGTATTTTGTCTGTTTGACTCTGGAGCTACGCATTCCTTTGTCTGCTATGATTTGTTGGGTGATCTTGGATTGACTGCTATGTCTAGTGAGGTAGACCTATGTGTGAGTAGTCCGTTAGGTGGGGTTGCCCCTTGTGTGTTGGATTCTGTGTGTAAGGCTTGTCCCATAGTAGTTCGGGACAAGACCTTTTGTGCTGACCTCATCCCGATGCGGATGACCTGTTTTGATGTGATCCTGGGCATGGATTGGCTAGCAGAGCACCATGCCCATATAGATTGTGCAGCGAGGAGAGTAGTATTCGACTTGCCAGACGGGACTCGCTTTGCTTTCTCTGGGAATGCAGTTCCATGTGCGCCGGTGATTGTGTCAGCGATGCAGGCAGCCAGTTTCTTGAGGAAGGGCTGCCAGGGCTTTTTGTGCTATCTGCCAGAGGTGCGTGAGGGATCCAGCCTGGAGAGCATCCCGATCGTCAGAGAGTTCCCGGAGGTCTTCCAGGACGACGTGCCCGGACTTCCACCAGTGAGGGAGGTGGAGTTCACCATCGATTTAGCGCCAGAGACTCAGCCCATCTCTAGGGCCCCTTACCGTATGAGTCCGGCGGAGTTGAAGGAGCTGAAGGTCCAGCTTCAGGAGCTGTTAGATAAGGGCTTCATTCGCCCTAGCGTTTCGCCTTGGGGAGCGCCAGTGCTGTTTGTGAAGAAGAAGGATGGACCTTCCGTTTGTGCATCGATTACAGGGAGCTGAACAAGGTGACCATCAAGAATCGCTATCCCCTTCCGCGCATAGATGATTTGTTTGACCAGTTGGCGGGCGCCACAGTGTTCTCGAAGATAGATCTTCGTTCGGGCTACCATCAGTTGAGGATTAAGGCCGAAGATGTGCCTAAGTCCGCTTTTAGGACTCGTTATGGTCATTACGAGTTCCTAGTCATGCCTTTTGGATTGACTAATGCTCCATCAGTATTCATGGATATGATGAACCGGGTTTTCAAACCCTATCTGGATCAGTTTGTAGTGGTCTTCATAGATGATATCTTGGTGTACTCCAGGACCGCAGAGGAGCATGAGGAGCATCTGAGGATTGTTTTGCAGACGGCTGAAGGATCGTGAGCTGTATGCTAAGTTGAAGAAGTGTGACTTCTGGCTTGATCGCGTGGTATTCTTGGGACATGTGGTCTCGAAGGACAGTATCTCAGTGGATCCTGAGAAGATTAGAGCGGTGATGGAGTGGGCGAGGCCCACGAATGTTGCTGAGGTTCGCAGTTTCCTTGGGTTAGCTGGGTACTACAGGAAGTTTGTTGAGGGGTTTTCTAAGATTGTATCCCCCTGACCCGTCTGTTGAGGAAGGAGGTCAAGTATGAGTGGAGCGAGGCTTGCGAGCAGAGCTTCCAGGAGATTAAGAAGAGGCTGACGACCGCACCGATTCTGACTTTGCCATCTGGGACCGAGGGATTTGAAGTTTTCTGTGATGCGTCCCATAAGGGACTGGGATGTGTTCTGATGCAGCAGGGTAAGGTGGTGGCTTATGGCTCGCGGCAGCTTAAGCCCTATGAGAAGAACTACCCTACCCACAATCTGGAGTTGGCAGCTGTAGTGTTCGCGCTCAAGATTTGGAGGCATTATCTGTATGGAGCGTCGTGTAAGGTTTACACGGACCACAAGAGTCTCAAGTATTTGTTCACTCAGAAGGAGCTGAACTTGAGACAGAGGAGGTGGTTGGAGCTACTTCATGACTACGATTTAGAGATCCTCTACCACCCGGGTAGAGCGAATGTTGTTGCAGATGCCTTGAGCCGGAGAGGTGCTTCGGGTGTAGCTTGTGCTCTGACTGGGGTCCAGAGGTCCGCCTTAGAGCTGCAGCGTATGGGTGTTTGGGTAGTCAGACCAGCCAGTGCCAGTATGATAGCAGCGCTTCAGGTTCAGTCTTCTTTGGTCGACAGGATCCGGGTTGGTCAGGAGTCGGACTCAGCTTTGTGTCGGATTAGAGAGGGGCTGCCTTCGGAGCAGAGTTCAGACTTCAGTGTCTCCAGTGATGGTTGTATGCGTTTCAGAGGCCGTGTATGTGTGCCAGACGATGCAGTGCTGCGCAGAGAGATCCTTCAGGAGGCTCATGGAGCGCCATATTCAGTTCACCCAGGAGGGGTGAAGATGTATCGAGATCTCAGAGAGTCGTTCTGGTGGTCTGGGATGAAGCGTGACATCTCCGAGTTTGTTTCGAAGTGCCAGACCTGTCAGCAGATTAAGGCTGAGCACCAGAGGCCAGCGGGTTTGCTTCAGCCCCTTCCCATTCCTGAGTGGAAGTGGGAGAGTGTGGGGATGGATTTCGTCATGGGTTTGCCCAGGACTCCTTCGGGTTGTGATGCCGTATGGGTGATAGTTGATCGTCTGACGAAGTCTGCTCATTTTCTGCCGGTGAAGAAGACCTTCAGTTTGGATCGCCTAGCTCGTTTATATCTGGATGAGATAGTGAGGCTGCACGGTGTGCCTACTACTATTGTGTCTGATCGTGACCCACGCTTTGTTTCGAGATTTTGGCGCAGTTTGCATAAGGCTTTGGGTACGAATTTAGCGTTCAGTTCAGCTTACCATCCTCAGTCGGATGGCCAGACAGAGAAGACTAATCAGGTTTTGGAGGACATGCTTCGCGCATGTGTCCTGGACTTTGGAGGTAGCTGGGAGCAGCATGTGACTCTGATTGAGTTCGCCTACAACAACAGCTTTCAGGCGAGCATTGGTATGGCTCCGTTTGAAGCGTTGTATGGTAGGAGGTGCAGGTCACCCATCTGTTGGGATGACCTGAAGGAGAGGGTCTTGGTTGGACCCGAGCTGGTGCAGGGGGAGCAGTAGAGAAGATCAGGACGATTCGGGAGCGTTTGCTTGTTGCTCAGAGCAGACAGAAGTGCTATGCAGACCAGAGGCGCAGGCCGCTTGAGTTTGAGGTTGGAGATCATGTTTATCTGCGAGTGTCGCCGGTCAGAGGCGTGGTCCGGTTTGGGAAGCGTGGGAAGCTTAGCCCGAGGTTCGTTGGACCGTTTGAGATCTGGAGAGGATTGGCCCTGTGGCCTACCGTCTAGCCTTGCCTCCATCTTTGTCAGCTGTGCATAACGTCTTCCATGTGTCTATGTTGAGGAAGTATCTGCATGATCCGTCTCACGTGATCGACTACAGCCAGCTTCAGTTGAGAGAGGACTGCAGTTTCGAGGCGGTGCCTACTCGCATTTTAGCCAGGGATGTCCGTCGGCTTCGTAGTAAGACCCTGCCTATGGTTAAGGTCCAGTGGTCTGATCAGTTAGAGAGTGAAGCGACTTGGGAACTCGAAGATGAGCTGCGTGCCAAGTATCCCTCCCTGTTCGAGCAGTAAGGTGAGTTAATCTCGAGGACGAGATTCTTTTAAGGGGGAGGTGATGTTATAACCCGTATAATTCCTACCTTATATTATATCTGCTACAATGCTGTTCTAAGTTGGATTGTTTAATTCTTTGCTATCAGTTGGACTCCGGCGGTATTGTTTTATTTGAAGAGGGCAAGGAAGTCTTTCCATAAAACAATTAAGGTAATTGTTTTATTAAGTGAATAAGTAAAGGAATTATCTATTTATTCCTTTCCATTTAGCGATCATTATTTCCTCATCAATCTGAATCGTGGGAGCGTCTCTTCGTCGTGCTTTCAGAGCGACAGTTTTGTTTTCTTCCCTTCTCCAAGTCCCCTTGTTGAGAGTTGTGAATCCTTCTGTTGCTTTCGGGTGAATCGCTCATTGCTGTGTGGCTGCTGAGTATTCCCTCGTCGTGAATTCAGGTTTGAGGTTACAGATTGTGTATTCCAGCGTAGTATCTTCCTCTTCTGTTTTCTGATTTTGAGTCTTCGGTTTAATGAATTCAGAAGTTGCGGGGTTGTCTTTGATCTGCGAGTTGCACGGGCTGTAGACTGTTTGGACTGTGGGATTTCTAGACTCCCGAATTCAGGTTTGTATTGCAGTTTTCGAGGTTTTGAGTTTGGGGGTTTCCTTCTTCGTTTTCTAATTATAGATTTGACATTGTGGGAATCAGTTGCTGGGCGATCGGTGTCTGGTTGGTGGATTCGTTCGTGTTGCTGTGAACTGCTCAGATCGTCGGATTGTTACTGATTGTTGAGGTAGGTGGTTACTCGACTCAGTTTGGAAGTTCAGCCATGGGGATTGCAACGGTTCTGTTTCGTGTGTGATTTCTGTTTGTGATGTCTGTTTGGTTGCGTTTTGGAATGGTTAAACCCCCATGGTTTCTTGTTTTAATGTCTGATTTGGTGTGTGTGCTTAATTGGCAATTCGTGGTGTCGAATTGTGTTGTTTTTCTGCTCTGTTCGTCTTCTGAAATTTGCAGTTTTCGCTCTGTCCGAACTTCTGTCCGAGCTTTGAAGTTCGGACAGTGCGTTTTGCCTTTCTGATTTTCAAGTTCGGGGGCATGTCCGAACATCTGTCCGAACATAGATGTTCGGACACACCCTCAGGTTTTCTTCTGATTTAAGTTCGACCTGTGTCCGAACTTCGACGTCCGGACACAAGGTCGGACCTTCCGCGTGTTCTTCCGTAAAACCTGTCCGAACATCCGTCCGAACTTGGATGTTCGGACATTCTGAATTCCTCTATCTGATTTCAACTCGACTTGTGTCCGAACATTGATGTCCGGACACAAGTTCGGACATTAGGCAATCTCTGGTTTCTAAGTCTCGACTTGTGTCCGAACTTCGACGTTAGGACACAAGTTCGGACCCCTCTGTTTTCAGCGTAACTTCTTCGTTTGAACTCCGATTTGAGTGCCGTCTGCAGCATTGGATTCCTTATGTTCTGTACTACTGATTTATGAGTGTTTTGGCATATTTAAATGCAACTTTGCTTCTGTTCAAGCAATCCTTCTGTTTTGGGACATTGCACATTGTTTCTGAGCCGTGAATGGCTGAGTCGAGCTATTCCGTGGTATACCATGTAGACGTCGTTCTGAGTGTGGGTCATTCCCTTTCTGTTCTGTGGGGTTGACGAACCCTTTGGCTCTTTCGAGTCATTTCTGCGTTGCCGGGAGACCTGGTATGGTCTATGGGTCTTCGACCCCTTCTAAGTGTGTGCATTGTGTCTTGTCCCCTTTCTGTTTAGGTGTTCTGACTGTTTCTGAATTGGGAACCCTTGAGTTCCACTCTGTTTCTGTTCTGAAAGCTTCTGAATCTGGAGAATTGTGGTTATTATATTATCTTCTCCTTCTTCTGATTTCAATTGTTTTGAGCGACCTTGCTGATGACGGTCGCTGCTTACTGGGCATAGTGTGTGCTCATTCCCCTACTTCTAACATTTTTGCAGATTGATCAGCGAGGATCATCTTGAGTTCTGGAGCTCAGTGTGTTTATGTAACACCCTTTTGTAACACCCCTACTCTATTCGGCTCCTAATCATCTTACTTAACATTAATCGCAGCGGTAATCTCAACAATGCCTACTGGTCACCGTTCCTGCTCGCCATACGAGTAATAACGTGCTTCCTGATAAGCTTAAATATGAAACATTTTCTCAGCAGTGAACAAAGAGATAGATCTAAACTCCCGAAACCAATATAAAATACATTCACAGTGAGCTTTCTACGTATCCAAAACCTATACATGTTTCAGGTTCGTATTAAAATGCAACAGTGCATGTTTAAATAACTGTAATCAAACTACCCAACGCGTCACTCTTTGCCGACACCGGAAGTTGCATACCTGCAAAAATGGTAGTTTTGGTATGGAATCAGCCCCTGCTGAGTATGTTATTACCTGACTGTCATGCACCCTCGGACCATTCAATTATTTGGTCGAGAGTATGCAATTTGTTTCCATACAAATAGTTCAATGTTGAAACTGTAAAGCAACAATATATATTGCAGTAATCTCAAATAACAAACAAGCCCCGGCTTCACACATCGCATCGTATAAACCACTGAAAGCGTTTACAGCGCTTATATGAGTACAGAGACTCCACTCCAACAAACACTTAATAATTCATAATGAGTTCGGCGACTCACTCGACCAGACACCCAACCACAATCCACACATGAGTCGGTGACTCGACACAACCAGTTCACAACACACAATATGAGCACAATGGCTTGTTCAAACAAATCCACCAACATACCACACATGACCACAAAGCAACAATGAACAACAAGGCGAAGTAACGAGAATTACAAACGAGTATGAACTCTCGTCTTTGGCATGCAAGCCCAAATAATGTTCGCCTAATGTACGAGTTAATATAGTCGTTCGTATTGTTCAATCATGTCTAATGACAACGTCTCGTTAGAACGACGTGTCTCTAAGTTACCCATCTCTTATGGCGGGTCACCCACGGCAATAGCCACTCCAGCGGTAGAGTCTCCGTCCATACGAACAATCTGTAGTTCGTTGGAAATTTATCCAGATACTTACGGCTACCACACGGTGTCCTAGTATCGTTAATGGATCACAGTTCACAGCAAGAGCCACATCCTTGATAAACTTATCTATACCATCGCATCGCTTTACTATTCTTTTTTTTCTAACGCAGCAGACCAAGGTTGTAGTCCAATCCTGAGTATGTCGACTCGGGATCCAGTGCTAGATACGAGAGCGGCGTTAAAGAGGCCAATGCTCCGTATATAAGTCTCAGATATTTTATATATCTTATTATCCTAATGCTACAACGTTTTACTTACGTTCCTTATATTACACAAAGATAGCATCATTGCCGCTAGTTCGTTTTATAATATGTTCATATATACGAACGGTACTGTTATCGCACAACAGTAATAATAAGGCAGCATTAATACACAACTCAAGCATATTAATTCACACAAGCAGACATTCAATCTTATCACAGATTTCACACAATGTCTGAACTGAGGAAATCCTCAGAGACAATCAAGCCACATAAATAACATACCGTTCACCCTGAGAATATTACGGTGGAGTATGAATCAGCAAGATCCTATGCTCCGTGCGTCGTCTCTAACAGTCTATACAATACATAATGCTACTGATTAGCATACTGTATAACAACACAAAATTCTACGGCACCCCGTACCGTCACTAATACCTCCCGGTTAACCCCCGTTATTAACTGTCAATGTTTGTCGGGTTTAGGTTTAACTCGAGATTGGAAAAGTGTTATATTACAAGCGTAGTTTGTCTCGTATATTAATATACTTTATAGTTGAGCTTTTGTTATCGCATGTAACCTAATGTATGTTTGTACATCATATAGCGGTTTCTATATTGTATGTATGATTCTTGTCATACACCATACATTTCACCTTAGTATTTATTTTTCTAAGGTTGTTTCTCTCTTTTTTTTCCAAATTCATGTGGTAAACAATACTTTGCATTATCAATCCTTATTATCACATGTACAGTCCTAACATTCCATACCAATGTTTGTAATTCTTTCCCTTTATCATATGTCATTTTAATTATGAAAATATATGGTCATTAAACCATATTATATTTTCCACCACAACACATATTTATTTATGTGTAGTATTTATGGAACTATTTCTTATATGGCAATTCTTATAATATATATTCATTTTTAATGAATACCTCTTATATTACAAATGTTATAATTCTTATAACATTAAAACCATATTATAAAGTTCATTCAAAAATATTAATATTTCCGAACAGCACCTATGTTCCTTAATTATTTACAAAATCCTCCACATAATTTATACCATGTTATATTATAGTTATATAACATATATTTTGACAACTATGTCATTAAAACAATTATAACTTATAGTTATATATTGTTAATAAATACCAAACAGCCCTTAAAACTCTCGGTTAATTAATTCCCACCAAAACTTCCATAATTTTAACTCAACCCCAAATTATATTTCCTTGTTACACTTATAGTATACCTTATATTTAATCCTTATTCCTTAATATAACTTATAACCCATGGTTATATTTTCTCAAAATAACCGAACAGACCCCATGGTCTATTTAAATTATTTTCCACCACTTAACTTTCTATATTCACCAATTTCCCCTCTTTATAACATATAGTTCCTAATTCCATTAAAATCATTATTATACATATGTCCTTATAAAACCTTGTATATAATTCCAAAAATCACCAAACTATACCAAAAGGTTATAAACCTTATTCCTAACCTTATACTTTCTCTAAATCTCGATTTTACCACATATGTTACCCATTGAACAATATTATGAAATACCTTATATTATACTTATTTAATTCATATTAACTCCAAATTTAACCAAATCAATTCCTAAAATTCCTAATAACCTAAGGTTTGTACTAAACTCCTTTTAGTACCCCCAAGTTTTCGGAAATCACAATACCACCCCAAGTCTTATAAATCTTTTACAATTTAATAAGTATCTTATTATAAGGTAGTATTTTAATTTCTAAAATTCTCCAAAGTTGGTCAAAGTCTCCTATATAGTCAACTTTGACTTCTAATACCAATTGGGACTCAAACTTTCGGTAATTACCAACAATACCCCATACTTTTCTATTTTTACAGTTTGACCCAAAACTTTATAAAATGTTATAATTTTATTAAATTTATTTAAAAAGCCTAAATTGCTCTAAATTAAGCCCACGGCTTTCTAAATTCCTAGTAATTACGAATTGGCCCCAATTTAATTATAAGCAAAATAAAACTAAATAAGCTTATAAACTTAAAATAAAATGGCCTAATGACATGGCCTTATTACAACCTTGAACTTGCAAACTAAATACACAATAAATGTCTCAAATATAGCATATATATTCGGCCTCACTTAGGTTTAATTTTTTCCACATAATGTCAATTTGACCATCATGTTAATTAAATCCCATAAATGACTAGCTTAATTTATCTTAGCCATTTTTTTCCATTTTTAGGTCAATATGACCTATATATATATTCACTCTCGGCCATATATGTATATGCTTAAAAATTACAAAAACCATAAGTTTAAGGTGTTTATACCTTGATTAAGCCTTGTATGCTTTCGGCCACTTGTAGGAAAAATCACCACTTGATTTAGACATGTTAATACACAAAAACAAGATATGGTTACCCCCAAGCTTGATTAACCATAAGGGATAATTAGTGTAAGATTTAAGGCAAAAATCACCTTAAAATGCAAGGGAAGTTCTAGGTATTTTCGACCTGAACCAAACACACCACAAGGTGTTAGATCCACCATATTGACATAGGAAATAATTAGATCTCGAAATACTACCTTGTTATTAGGTTTTACCTTGGAAAAATGCTTAAAAGAGAGTATTTCTCTTGGATCTCGGCCACCCTTGCTCCAAATGGCTAACCAACAGATTCCACATGAAAAGGAGAAGAATATGAGGCTATGGCCAAAGTTTCACAGCCAAACTCGAAGGGAATCAAAAGTTATGAGCTTAAAGCACATTTTACCTTAAAATGTAGATTTGAACAACCTTGGTCCCTCTACTGGTCTCAACCGAGTTTAGCTCTTGTTCTAACCTTAGAACATGAGAATAAGCCATAGGAATTGATGAGCCACGAAATTTAGGTGTTGGTAGTGAAGAGATGAAGAAAAAGGGCTAAAAATGACATTAAAACACTTACCTTAAGGACTTAAGAGCTAGGTTTTGACTTCCATGTTCAAGAGCAAGCTTTGAGAGCTTGAGAGGAAGGGAGAGCTCGGTTGACAGGGCTGGAATCGGACAAGGAGGAAGGAAGGAATGGGTAAGTTTTGAAATAATTGAAAAAGTAACTTAATTTTCAAAAGTAATTGGTATTAGGTATAGTTGTCCCATAATGATTGTAGGTGTTCTCCTCCCTCTTGCCAGCCGATTTCCAAGGGGTTAAATGGGTCATTTAATTGACCATTGACCATACTTGGTCAAACTTGACTCTTGCGGGCCCCACTGTGGGTTTATTAATATTTTAATATTAATTTGTAAAAATTCGTAAATTTCTGGAATAACTTCCTATATGATACAATATGATAAAAAAATCATATTTAAGGATAAATAAATTTTAAGCCATTAAAAATCAATTTAAAAGCAATCTCACGAAACGTGCTTTAAGGAGTTTTAGCGCACATTTTGTGTCACAGGGGTTCCTGAGCTTAGTTCTCCTTGAGAACGGTTTTATTGTGTCCTTGTTCATATAATACTTAGGAATCCACTTTGGATCCTATTTGAGGTCATACAATCTTTATGGGGTTTAAAGCACATTTTTGGCTGTTTACCGATTAAGGCGTTGTTTTGCAATGTTGAGATCTTTTAGATTGTTCCCCCAATAGTAATTAGAGGTTATTAATCATTTTAGATCATTAATAGATCATTTAATTATATTTAAAGGTTAGGGGTATTTCAGTTACCCCCCTTAAAAAGGCTTCGTCCCGAAGTCCTTAACCCTCTACAGTTCACCTAAGGAATCAAGTTCCAAAGTAACCAAACAGTCCATGATAGGGAGAACTCCCTAGGTTCAGACTAGTCTATACATACAGCAATATTAAGTAGTCAAACTCATGGTATAAGCTCATTCGTTTCATAGCACTAAACAAGGTGCACATCCAATTCATCCACAAAAGTACTCAGCGGTTTTACATTTATATATCCAACCAGGTGCAAAACTCATATACACAGCACTAGACAAGGTGCAAAAACTCTAGTACACAGCACTAGACAGGTGCAAAACTCATAAGTACTCAAAGGTGTTTGCAAGGGATACTCCAACGCATCCCTATCTACATGTTAGTATCTCGCGAGGATACCCACACATCATTCCACATGTATGCGTGCACATATAGTTAACGTTGACAACTCACAGGGAAGCAGTCTTAAAGACCAGGACTTGACGATCCCCAACCCAACCAACGTCTACTACCCGCGGACACACCGGTTTGATCATAACGAAGGACACTGCGGTCCACGGCTCCTCGGGCAGTCACCTTATTTCCTTAGTCACCCACAGACACACCGGTCTAACGACAAAGGACTCTGCGGTCCACGGTTCTATGGGTGATGTCACTCGCAGACACACCGGTCTAATGACGAAGGACTCCACGGTCCACGGCTCTTCGAGTGACGCCTAAATTCCAATTTCCATTCATATCTGTGTCCACTTGTAGGAAGTTTCGAGAATCATTCAACCCCGACGTGGTCAGCGTCAGTGTTGAACTATCTCTCACCTCAATTTGTGTTCGGTTTCCCTTGATCGGACCAGGATCAAGTTCAACTTCCCACGTCAAATTCAATCAATCAATTGTTTATTCACTTCTAATCTCGTTTCCTCTTGATATTTACCACCTCGTATCCCATAGATACACAAGTCAACTAGTGTAATTAACCTAATCACCGGCATACAGGATTATGTATTCTAGCCAAGTACCAAGTTCACTCGACTTATAATTATTCATACAATTCCTAGAGGTTTTACCTCCACTAGGTTATACATCGGTCTCATGCCGACTCACTCATCGCATTCCAATAATCGGTTTCATACCGAGTCACAAATCATATAGTATGGAGCTTTCTACTCCTTCTGTTTGCCATCTCCCACCGAAGTTACCAGATAAACCTACTTGAACTCTCAACCGGAGATAACAAGTTAGGCGTTTATGTGTTTAGTGTTCGCAACGTTTGCATAAATAATCGGAATTAGGATAAGAACACTCTATCTGTTCTCCCTTTCCTATTCGCCATAACTAATGCGAACTAAAATATATTTATGTTCATACACATAATACATCACAATATTACCTCAAGTAACATAACAATATCGTAACACTTGTACTCTACGTACAATAATAGTGTTTGCTGCATGTCTACCATGCGCTACGTACTCCTACGTACGGTATATTTTAATCGCTCTACCCCCCTTAAAAATGATTACGCCCACGTAATCTACGAATATATCATCGTGAAGTAATAAGTTCAAGATGTTCCATTCCAGTGGGATTATTCGTGCACTAATGTGTTACATATTTCATTTTTTTTCCATAGGGTCGGGCTTTAGCCCCTCAGGTTATACCGCCTACCTCGCTTAGGTGTATGTATATTCATATACGGTTTGATCGGAAGATGTAAACACATCATTTGTGTTCCTCAAGCCTGCTAGGTATGTCAAACCTAAGCAATATGGGCCCACTCGCTCCGCAAGCAGTCTGCCCAACTACTATATGGTTAGTTTACCCCTTTTAGGTAGTAGTTTCATGTCCGTTCCAAGTCCATGTGACGGTGTTTTCTACACAGTCTTCCATAATTATGGGAATGGTGTAATTTATTCGGCTGTGTGGTATCGTTAGTCACACACACTTATTTTTCAACTAGCCATTTTATTCAGCTCTCCTGAATTCTATACGTGCTCAAGGTATATTTCCATGAGTTCATGCCACCCTACCGAACTAACCTTCGGTATAAGTGTTGTCAAGCTATGCTCTAGCATCTAGTGCTTACATCAGTTGTCTCTAAAATATCAAGACGAGTCTGATATGCGCAACCAACTGGCGCCTCATGACTCTAAGTTATTTCCCTCTGGAATGAGTTCGTTCTTTGGGTACCTTGTAGGTCCGCTTTTGCTAGTGTAAACTCGTATCCCTCGTGTGTTGGTACTTTAGTATTTAACAGTTATTATAATGGTCGCTTGTTGCGCACCATGTACCAGTCGATTGGACGGTTATCCGCCGTTGCGGTTTGCATGGAGTATCTAATCTCCAGCTTAGAGTATCTCTTGTAATGCTCGCTTTTGCCCTTCGTCTGTTGTAAACATATAATACGACTGTGGGTTTTAGCTTGGTATTCATTTTCTGTTCAACCTAATTGGTACTAACATACTAACGTTTATGGCTTGGGCATGTGGTTGTTATTATTTAACGCGACATCATCGCAGCGCCCTCAGCGCGTGGTATAACTTCTTTGTGCCCCCTTTTTGGGTAGCATCTACTATCACAAGGGTTTCTCTAAGATAACTTCCTTAAATACCACAATTCCTTTTCTCATTCATGGGTTCAATTTGCCATTACCATTCAATTGGCCTTAGTTTCCTCGTTTACTAAAATCCCCAAAACTTATGTTTAACTCCTCCACTGTGGAGTTGCGACCTTATGTCACTTTATTATCAAGCTATCCTTGATTTTCCTAACCTTGCTAGTTTGACTGAGATCTCTCTCGTCATTACATGGTTCACCTAGTCAGGGTTCCATTCGCTGACTTAGACACAGAGTTGATTACCTCCTGGGTCCTACACCACTCGTTTACATGCATGGGGTACCATACTGATACATTACTACTTACCCAACTAACTTCATATAGTTTGTCAGGCCCACAAGCTCCTAGGAGTGCGGTCGTCCCATGTCTCGTTTAGTGCACTCGTAGCGTTCGTACCCGGTGATTATCGTACTCTTAGTCTTGGTAACTTATGTTTGAGTAGCTATGCTGCCAATTCTTAACCTTTAATGTCAGAATGGCCCTAATATTAGGCTCTATGGTTTTTTTATTATGTATATTTCCCTTACTTTCTCTAAGATAGGTGTTTGCGACTTATCGCCCTGATTCTGGTTTCCACATGTTCGTCATCTGGTATTTGTGAGTGGGGATCAGTAACTACCGGTATCTCTCCCGTTCACTCCTAGGCTGTTAACGCCTTCAGACATGAGTTTTCAGTATGCGGATTCCACCCAATCTATTGGGTTACACCATATGGTGTTTCCGGACTCCATGATAAAGGTTGACACCTCGGGTTTCCCCTGTCTTATGGTAGTCCCGTTAGTCTGATATTAATCAGTACTTGTGATTCATCACCCTTTTTTCCCCTAGTTTTGGGTCACTTTGGTGGTACTAAGGTATCCCTCCGTAGGCCTATGCCATACGATATTCAGCCTCAATACTGATTCTGATAGTTAAATGATTGTTAGTCTTGTTATTTAATTTATTCCTAGTTGGTTTTAATACTTTCTCCTGAGGTTACAATTGGGTGCCCACAACTTAGTGGTTTCCGCTAATCATTCCTCTTCATTGTGTGGTCCTTACTCTTATTCAACTCATATTTCCTCCATCCTCTTTGAGGTAACGGTATCTTCCGTCATCAGGCAATTTTCACTTTTTAGTTTATATCCACTGCCCTCCATACGGGAGTCTAGCAGCATAATGGATCACGACATCTCCGGCGTGTGGTGGGGCATTACATCGGCCCCTTTTTATTGCACGTTCACATCTGCCTATTATTATTTTTTAAAAGGTCCTGCCTCATATAGCTCACTTCTTGCCCTCTGGCAATGTTCAATCGTAGTGGTTTAACCACGAGTGTCACGCACTCTCTAAATATGGTTATGCTGGTCCTGAAGACCCGTCACTCCCCACCGGTAATGGTTGACGTTTAATGTCCATACCGGCACTGGGGTTAGACTTGTAAGCACTAACTATTGTTATTCTCATTCACTCCCCTTTTAATATTCTACTAAATGGTGTTTTTTTTGGTTTAATGGTCAGACCGGCTAGGTCTTCTCGAGGTTCTCTCGACCTCAAACCCAAGGGTTTCGTACCCCTGCCCTTAAGAAGGTTGTGTCCTGCTTTATTGCATTACGGACTTACATAAGATTTAGTGTTCTATTGGTAACCGCCTGGACCACCACGTCCTTTAGGGTTAGTTTACTGTCGCTGCACTTGCTGTAGCAAGTGCGCAAGGTAGGTTGAAATTTAGTACTTTGGTTAGTGTGGCACTTGCAGTGGCAAGTGCGCCATGCAGCCTGCGCCACCGGTACGGTGTGTTAGTGCAGTGCTATTCCCTAGTCGGGTTCCTGTTCAAGTCAAAAGTTCTTATTCAAATTTATATAGTCTCACTCCCGCACCCGTTCCCACAAGCTTGTTATGGTAATAAAGTCTTACTCTCCTCACGAGGTGTTGCATGATAGCAATTTGACGAGTTCTTGTTCCTACAGTTCTCAAGATTTCTCCTCAAACTCGGTCCATTATTTATCACATCCTCGTATGGTAGACATTATGTCATTACCAGGACCCCCGTCCAAGCATTACATCAAAACACAAAGTCTTATTTTCTACATTTAACATAATCTTCTTAGCATCCACATGGGTCTTTCCGATCAGGAGAGTTATCTCCGTGGTGTTTCTCATTTCATTGCCTCACTAGATAGTACTCGGGATACGGGCTGCGGCGGGTGGGGTACCATTGCAAATTTTCCGGGATGCTCTCCCATCAAGTGCGAGTGGTTCATACCATCTTCGCGTTACTTGGGTTGCTGGACCTTCACCACCTTCTGCTGCCGTGTTTCTTCCTTAGTACTGTTACCCTGACCTCTCTCTGACATAAGTCAGAGGACGGGTTAGACCTTTACTTGGTCTAATACCGTAGTTTCGGTCATTATTATTGAAGTGCCTCCACGGTTTATGGTGTGCAAGTTTTAAGCATTGCATCAACCCCGCAAGGTCACGTATCCTCCAAACGTTTCCCGTATTCCCAAAACCTATGCTCACTGTATAAATCCTACTATCTCTTGTCATCAGAGCGGTACTCCGCTCTGATACCACTTTTTGTAACACCCCTACTCTATTCGGCTCCTAATCATCTTACTTAACAATATAATCGCAGCGGTAATCTCAACAATTGACTACTGGTCACCGTTCTTGCTCGCCCATACGAGTAATAACGTGCTTCCTGATAAGCTCTTAAATACGAAACATTTTTGCAGTGACAACAAGAGATAGATCTAAACTCCCCGAAACCAATATAAAATACATTCACAGTGAGCTTTCTACGTATCCAAAACCTATACATGTTTCTAGGTTCGTATTAAAATGCAACAGTGCATGTTTAAATAACTGTAATCAAACTACCCAGCGCGTCACTCTCTTTGCCGACACCGGAAGTTGCATACCTGCAAAAATGGTAGTTTGTGTATGGAATCAGCCCCTGCTGAGTATGTTATTACCTGACTGTCATGCACCCTCGGACCATTCAGTTATTTGGTCGAGAGTATGCAATTCGTTTCCATACAAATAGTTCAATGTTGAAACTGTAAAGCAACAATATATTGCAGTAATCTCAAATAACAAACAAGCCCCCGGCTTCACACATCGCATCGTAATAAACCACTGAAAGCGTTTACAGCGCTTATATGAGTACAGAGACTCCATTCCAACAAACACTTAATAATTCATAATTGAGTTCGGCGACTCACTCGACCAGACACCCAACCACAATCCACACATGAGTACGGTGACTCGACACAACCAGTTCACAACACAATATGAGCACAATGGCTTGTTCAACAAATCCACCAACATACCACACATAACCACAAAGCACAACCAATGAACAACAAGGCGAAGTAACGAGAATTATAAACGAGTATGAACTTCGTTTGCATGCAAGCCCAAATAATGTTCGCCTAATGTACGAGTAATAGTAGGTCGTAATTGTTCAATGTCTAATGACAACGTCTCGTTAGAACGACGTGTCTCTAAGTTACCCATCTCTATGGCGGGTCACCCACGGCAATAGCCACTCCAGAGGTAGAGTCTCCGTCCTACGAACAATCTGTAGTTCGTTGGAAATTTATCCAGATACTTACGGCTACACACGGTGTCCAGTATCGTTAATGGATCACAGTTCACAGCAAGAGCCACATCCTTGATAAACTTATCTATACCATCGCATCGCTTTACTATTCTTTTTTTTTCTAACACAGCGACCAAGGTGTAGTCCAATCCTGAGTATGTCGACTCGGGATCCAGTGCTAGATACGAGAGCGGCGTTAAAGAGGCCAATGCTCCGTATATAAGTCTCAGATATTTTATATATCTTATTATCCTAATGCTACAACGTTTTACTTACGTTCCTTATATTACACATATAAGATAGCATCATTGCCGCTAGTTTTTATAATATGTTCATATATACGAACGGTACTGTTATCGCCACAACAGTAATATAAAGCAGCATAATACACAACTCAAGCATATTAATTCACACAAGCAGACATTCAATCTTATCACAGATTTTCACACAATGTCTGAACTGAGGAAATCCTCAGAGACAATCAAGCCACATAAATAACATACCGTTCACCCTGAGAGTATTACGGTGGAGTATGAATCAGCAAGATCCTATGCTTCGTGCGTGTCTCTAACAGTCTATACAATACATAATGCTACTGATTAGCATACTGTATAACAACACAAAATTCTACGGTACCCCGTACCGTCACTAATACTCCCGGTTAACCCCCGTTATATAATGTCAATGTTTGTCGGGTTTTAGGTTTAACTCGAGATTGGAAAAGTGTTATATTACAAGCGTAGTCTTGTCTCGTATATTATATACTTTATAGTTGAGCTTTTGTTATCGCATGTAACCTAATGTAGTTTGTACATCATATAGCTTGTTTCTATATTGTATGTATGATTCTTGTCATACACCATACATTTCACCTTAGTATTTATTTTTCTAAGGTTTGTTTCTCTCTTTTTTTTCCAAATTCAATGTGGTAAACAATACTTTGCATTATCAATCCTTATTATCACATGTACAGTCCTAACATTCCATATCCAATGTTTGTAATTCTTTTCCCTTTATCATATGTCATTTTAATTATGAAAATATATGGTCATTAAACCAATATATTTCCCACAACACATATTTATTTATGTGTATGTATTTATGGAACTATTTCTTATATGGCAATTCTTATAATATATATTCATCCTTTTTAATGAATACCTCTTATATTACAAATGTTATAATTCTTATAACATTAAAACCATATTATAAAGTTCATTCAAAAATATTAATATTTCCGAAACAGCACCTATGTTCCTTAATTATTTACAAAATCCCACATAATTTACCATGTTATATTATAGTTATATAACATATATTTTGACAACTATGTCATTAAAACAATTATAACTTATAGTTATATATTGTTAATAAATACCAAACAGCCCTTAAAATCTCGGTATTAATTAATTCCCACCAAAACTTCCATAATTTACAACTCAACCCCAAATTATATTCCTTGTTACACTTATAGTATATACCTTATATTATAATCCTTATTCCTTAATATACTTATAACCCATGGTTATTTTCTCAAAATAACCGAACAGACCCCATGGTCTATTTAAATTATTTTTCCACCACTTAACTTTCTATATTCACCAATTTCCCTCTTTATAACATATAGTTTCCTAATTCCATTAAAATCATAGATTATACATATGTCCTTATAAAACCTTGTATATAATTCCAAAAATCACCAAACTATACCAAAAGGTTATAAACCTTATTCCTAACCTTATACTTTCTCTAAATCTCGATTTTACCACATATGTTACCCATTTGTAACAATATTAGGAAATACCTTATATTATACTTATTAATTCATATTAACTCCAAATTTAACCAAATCAATTCCTAAAAATTCCTATAACCTAAGGTTTGTACTAAACTCCTTTAGTACCCCCAAGTTTCGGAAATCACAATACCACCCCAAGTCTTATAAATCTTTACAATTTAATAAGTATCTTATTATAAGGTAGTATTTTAATTTCTAAAATTCTCCAAAGTTGGTCAAAGTCTCCTATATAGTCAAACTTTGACTTCTAATACCAATTGGGACTCAACTTTCGGTAATTACCAACAATACCCCATATTTTCTATTTTTACAGTTTGACCCAAAACTTTATAAAATGTTATAATTTTTATTAAATTATTTAAAAAGCCTAAATTGCTCTAAATTAAGCCCACGGCTTTCTAATTCCTAGTAATTACGAATTGGCCCCAATTTTAATTATAAGCATAAATAAAACTAAATAAGCTTATAAACTTAAAATAAAATGGCCTAATGACATGGCCTTATTACAACCTTGAACTTGCAAAATAAATTACACAATAAATGTCTCAAAATATAGCATTATATTCGGCCTCACTTAGGTTTAATTATTTTTCCACATAATGTCATAATTTGACCAGTGTTAATTAAATCCCTTAAATGACTAGCTTAATTTATCTTAGCCATTTTTTCCATTTTTAGGTCAATATGACCTATATATATATTCACTCTCGGCCATATATATGTATATGCTTAAAAATTACAAAAACCATAAGTTTAAGGTGTTTATACCTTGATTAAGCTTGTATGCTTTCGGCCACTTGTAGGAAAAATCACCACTTGATTTAGACATGTTTAATACACAAAAACAAGATATGGTTACCCTCCAAGCTTGAGCTTAACCATAAGGGATAATTAGTGTAAGATTTAAGGCAAAAATCACCTTAAAAATGCAAGGGAAGTTCTAGGTATTTTCGACCTGAACCAAACACACCACAAGGTGTTAGATCCACCATATTGACATAGGAAATAATTAGATCTCGAAATACTACCTTGTTATTAGGTTTTACCTTGGAAAAATGCCTTAAAAGAGAGTATTTCTCTTGGATCTCGGCCACCCTTGCTCCAAATGGCTAACCAACAGATTCCACATGAAAAGGAGAAGAAGAGAGGCTATGGCCAAAGTTTCACAGCCAAACTCGAAGGGAATCAAAAGTTAGAGCTTAAAGCACATTTTTACCTTAAAATGTAGATTTGAACAACCTTGGTCCCTCTACTGGTCTCAACCGAGTTTAGCTCTTGTTCTAACCTTAGAACACTGAGAAAAGCCATAGGAATTGATGAGCCACGAAATTAGGTGTTGGTAGTGAAGAGATGAAGAAAAAAGGGCTAAAAATGACATTAAAACACTTACCTTAAGGACTTAAGAGCTAGGTTTGCTTCCATGTTCAAGAGCAAGCTTTGAGAGCTTGAGAGGAAGGGAGAGCTCGGTTGACAGGGCTGGAATCGGACAAGGAGGAAGGAAGGATGGGTAAGTTTTGAAATAATTGAAAAAGTAACTTAATTTTCAAAAGTAATTGGTATAGTATAGTTTGTCCCATAATGATTGTAGGCTGTTCCTCCCTCTTGCCAGCCGATTTCCAAGGGGTAAATGGGTCATTTAATTGACCATTGACCATACTTGGTCAATATTGACTCATGCGGGCCCCACTTTAGGGTTTTATTAATATTTTAATATTAATTTGTAAAAATTCGTAAATTTCTGGAATTAAATTCCTAATATGATACAATATGATAAAATATCATATTTAAGGATAATTATAATTTTTAAGCCCATTAAAAATCAATTTAAAAGGCAATCTCACAACGAAAACGTGCGTTTAAGGAGTTTTAGCGCACATTTTTGTGTCACAGGGTGTTCCTGAGCTTAGTTCTCCTTGAGAACGGTTTTATTGTGTTCCTTGCTTCATTATAATACTTAGGAATCCACTTTGGATCCTATTTGAGGTCATACAATTTATGGTGTCTTAAAGCACATTTTTGGCTTTACCGATCTTAAGGTGTTTGCCTTGTTGAGATCTTTTAGATTGTTCCCCAATAGTAATTAGATGTTTATTAATCATTTAGATCATTAATAGATCATTTAATTATATTTTAAAGGTTAGGGGTATTTCAGTCTAAGGCACCAGATTTAGTGTTTCTTATGGAATCACATAGGTCAGCTGAAGAAATGTATAATATTAGTATCAACTTCAAAGGGTACTTGTCCTTTGTTTATCCCAGTGTTGGAAGAAGTGGTGGGTTAGCTTTTTTGTGGAAGGAAGATATTAGAGTCAGCATTGTAAACAGTTCTCTGCATATTGCAGCTGAAATAGTTTTACCAGGTGGAATTGAGTTTCACTTTTCTGGGTTCTATGGCTGGCCTGAGTGGCAGAGAAAATATCTCTCTTGGAAGTTGCTAAAAGTCCTTAAAAATCAAGTCTCTCTGCCTTGGATTGTGGCTGGTGACTTCAACCAGATCATGTGGAACTCAGAAAAAACAGGTGGTAAGACTAGGAATGATAACTTCATGAAAAAATTTAGAGATGTAGTTGATGATTGCAAACTGTCTGATGCAGGTTTTTTTGGTGAAGCTGGGACTTTCTCTAATTGTCAATCATATGGTTTTCAGTCTATTAGCAGGTTGGATAGAGTTCTCCTTTGTGATAAGGCGGTGCTTGTGTTTCCCAAGATATCAGTTGAGCATCTGCAGTGGGACAGATCATATCACAAGCCCATTCTCATTCACTTTTTTGGTTTTCAGAGGAGAAAAAAGTATGTCTTCAGATTCGAATCAGACTGGTTAAAAGAAGAAAAGTGTTTTAACATAGTTGCTCAAGTCTGGGGTTCCAACTTGGAGAACTTGGATATTAAGATCTTAGAATGTGCAAAGGCTTTGGAGAGATGGAAAGGATGGTCACTTGGAAAGATCAGGTGGAAAATTAAGAAAAAGAAAGAAGAGCTTCAGCTTCTTACTCTAGCTCTGGATTCTTCTTGGGCGGCTGCTAATAGGAAGAGAGTTCTAGTTGAGATTGAACTTCTTTCTTTTAAGATTGAAGCTTGGTGGAAACAGAGGACGCGTATCTAATGGGTTAAGGATGGGGATAGAAACACCAGGTTTTTTCATTCTCTAGCTTCTGCTAGAAGAAAAAGAACACCATCTTTGGACTATTGGATCAGAATAGTGAGATGAGATATGACTGGTTCAGTATTGAACAGATTGCTAGGGAGTATTTTCAGGAGCTCTTTAAATCTTCCAATTCAGATACTGGCCCTTCCTTTCTTGATCCAGTCAGAGGCAGGCTTACAGTGGAGCACATTACTCTCCTTAACTCTCCCTATGAAGCTCAAGAGGTTGTAGCTGCTATGAAGGAGCTCAGTGGCAATAAGGCTCCGGGCCTTGATGGGTTCAATAGGTCTTTTTGTAAGTCCCTTTGGAGTGTGGTGGGAGAGCAGGTTATCTCAACAGTTCTGTCCATTTTACAAGGTAATTCCTTATATGAGCTGATGAATCAGTTTTTTATTACTCTTATTCCAAAAGTTAAAGGAGCTAACAACATTTCAGACTTTAGACCGATTTCTTTATGTAACTTTTTTATAAAGTTGTGTCTAAAGTCCTGGCAAACAGAATTAGAGACCTCCTCCCTGATATTATCTCTCCTAATCAATATGGGTTTGTCAGAGGGAGACTTATTTCAGATAATATTATAGTCTCAGGAGAAATCATGCATCATCTGTCCAAGAGTAAAGCTATCAAAAAAGGCAATTTTGCTCTGAAGCTCGATTTGAGTAAGGCCTATGACAGAATTGAATGGCAATTTCTGAAGGATGTTCTTAAGTCTATGGGTTTCCTGATTCCTGGCTAAGACCTGTCCTTAACTGTATTTCTTCTACCTCCTATTCTGCCCTGATCATGGAACTCTGGGAGAATTCTTCTCTCCAACTAGGGGAATCAGACAAGGGGACCCCTTATCCCCTTATTTGTTTATTCTAGCTCAAGAAGCTCTTTCTAGTTTTTTGATCAGAGCTGAAGAAGTTGGTAATTTTCATGGTCTTAAGCTCTCTTCTTCAGGCCCTAGCATTAATCATCTTACATTTGCAGATGATATTCTAGTGTGTGGTAAGGCGTCTGTCAACAATGCCCTTTTTCTCAAAGATTCTCTCAATTCTTTCCTAGTTTCCTCAGCAGAAACTTAAATCCCCTTATCAGGAATCAAATCTGTAGTATTCTTGAAGTGAAGGAGAGTGGTTCTTTTCAGAAATATTTGGGTCTCCCTGCTAGGTTGGGAAGAAACAAAGCTCAGGTTTTTAATTACATTGTTGAAGCAGTGCGCAAGAGAATCTATAGTTGGGGGAAACCCACATCTCAAGCAGGTAGAGCAATCCTTATCTCTAGTGTTCTATAGTCTATCCCAGTTTACCCTATGTCTCTTTTTCGTCTTCCTAGAGGCATTTTAGACAAGATCAATGCTGCTTTGGCCTCTTTCTGGTGGGGAGGAAATTTGGATAAAAGGAGTATTCATTGGGTTAAGTGGGAGGAAGTCTGCAAGACAAGAGAAGCTGGTGGGGTGGGGTTCAGGTCAGCAGATTCTTTCAATAAAGCTCTCCTGGCCAAACAAGTGTGGCTCATTTTGACCAATCCCTCCTCTTTGGTTGCTAGAATCCTGAAAGGGGTTTATTTTCCTGATTCAGAGTTCCTTTACTCTAAAAAAAGTAACAAAGATAGTGATATTTGGAGAGCTATTGTCAACTCGTTGGAGCTTCTTAAGAAAGGAGTTAGAAAAAAAGTAGGAGATGGTACAGACATTCTGGTTTGAAAAGATCCTTGGATCCCCAGGCCCTTCTCTTTAAACCAATTACTCCTAGTCAAGCAGGTGGTGATAGGATTTCAGCTAATCAGTTTATGGTTCAAGATGACAATAAGTGGGATTATGAGCTCCTTAGACAACAGTTTTGGGATATAGATATAGATGAAATCACAAAGGTCAGCTTCTCCAAACAGGATAAAGACTCTTGGATATGGCACTTCACTAAAGATGGGAAACTTACAATCAAGTCTATCTATGAGACAAATCAGTTAGTAGCTGCTTCAGAAACTCCTTCCTCGAGTTTCAGGTCCTCTGATCTGGTCAAAAGAGTTCATAAATTGCATTGCAGTCCAAGAGCCAAGCTTCTTCATTGGAAAGTTATGAAAAATATTGTTCCTTGCTTAGCTAATCTAGCTAAAAGGATAGGCGGTTCTGCCCGCTGTTGTTTCTGCTCTAAGATTGATAATATGGCTCATACCTTTTTGAGTGTGTTATGGTTCAAGATCAGTGGAAAGGGGTGCTTGACTTGTCTGGAATGGAATTAGCTGATGATAACTGTTTGCATGATAAAATTTTATCTGAAGCAGATAAATGGCCTAATGATAAACTTGAAAGAGTGATCAATATTATGTGGGTTGTTTATGATGCTAAAAACTTGGTTAGGCATAACTCCCTCATTTCTTGGCTGGCTCTTATTGAATCTAACCATGTCTTTATTAGTGCTTACAAGCTTGGTCTGGAGAATAGTTTTACTATTAACCAAACTAAGGGCCAATGGATTCCTCCTGTGCATGATGCTCTAAAAATTAACTGTGGTACAAAAATCAAAAGGGGTTTTGCTCCTACTGTTAAGGGCTCGATTAGGAATGCTAATGGAGATATTTTGATGGCCTTCAATAAAAGACTAAGCTCTTCATGTACCTGGTTGGGAGCTGAAGTTCAAGGTATTGTCTTTACCATTAAATGGGCGTGGGAAGAAGGTTACAACAAGCTGGAAATCGATACCAATTGTCTGGAGATATTTCTCTTTTTGAAGAAGGTAGCAGAGCAGAGTACAAGCTGTCAAGTAGGAGATGCTTGGGTGCAACTATTTCGTCTAGTTCAGATTTGTAATATTAGCAAGATCTCCTTTGTTAGTTTCGAAAACTCTTTCCCTATTTTATTAATTTCGCTTCTGTTTAATAGCTCTATGTTCTTTAAACTCTGGTTGGGAGAGAACATCCCTTTTAAGATTTCTAGGGCATGTAAGTTGGATGTTGAACTTTTGGAAGATGAATGAAGGAGTCACAAGCTGTTAGATCAAAAAGAAAACTTGGAAGAGAATGGGGCCATAGTTACTGTGAGCGGAATTTAATGTTATCTTGGATAATGACGCCAACCATACGCTCAAGGGAACGATATAACCCAAACTGCCCACCAATCAAACTTAAGAAAATAAAAAATGACAACACATCACCGCTATAGTTTAAGATTGCACAAGGATGTGATTGACGAGAGCCAAATGTGCATGCTTAACATATGATAGACCATGATCACCCTTTGAATTATTATGAATCCATTTTCTTAGATTGGAACAGAACCCGGAAAGTGGTAACAGCGTCTTTGGTTTCACAACCGGCAAATGGGTGAGTGACTGCAAGTAGAGCTGATAAATTAATAGATTAGACGGGCTGGCCAGACCCGTTTTAAAAGTTTTTGGGTCAGTCCGGTTTTATAATTATCAAATTAAAAATATATAGATAAAAATAGATGGGCCGATCGAGCTTATATTTTTGTCAAAATCTGCCCGATTAGACAATCGGGCTCCATCTATTGTCCAAGCTTGTACGGATTTTTTAAAGGCCGGTTTTCAAGCTTCACTCTCGGGCCGGTTCAGTGAAGTTAATAATCAAATCGACTGGGGTTTCCTGAATTCTTAAGAACTACTATCTATACCTAGTTTTCTTTTTTTTTAAAAAAAAAAGACCGAAGAGTAAAAATGTTCTTAGTATTATCTAAAAATTTGAGCCAACAATACCAGCAAATCAGAAACAAACATACTCCCTCTGTCCCTCATTGACCTTTTTGTTTACTATTTGAACATGTCGTTTGATTTTAATATTTAACATATAAGATGATATAATTTTACAAATCTAACTTTTACAATATAATTGTTATGTCAAAAACTATATGTTGTAGAAATTTATTTTATAAAATTATTTTATCTTATATGTTTAATACTCCCTCCGTCCCATGACCAGAGTCTGATTTCTATTTTTATTTTGTCCCACAATACTGTCTACTTTCTGTGTAAAATTACACAGATACCCCTCATTTACATATGGGAACCATGTAACCCCCTCATTTACATATGGGTAGAAACCCACTAAAAACACAAAAGTCAGTACAGTATTTTCTTCGCCGTTTTCTCATCGCATCCTAGGGTTAATAGAACTCTGTTGCAATTCATCATCTTCCTCCAAATCAAACGAGCAGATCATCACCTTCCACCAAATCAAAGGGGTTATGATTTCGAATTTCTACGCGTCTCTAATTTGGTGCTGCTGTAAGTGCAATTGATATATTTTCTCTGTGGAGAACGAAGAGAGAATCAACCTTGGCGGATCATTTTGACGGGTCTCCGCTGCGCGTTTCCGATGGCTAAATTATTTCGAGGTCCGGGTTCTTTTGTATTTTCTAATTCATACATATATTCAGTGAGCTCTCTTTCTTCCGAAGAATTTCAAAAATTATGATGTCCCTGAATATGCGAATCACGATTTTCTTCTAAATGGGAATTATATGTCAACAGGCAACAGATAGGAATAAACGTTTTCAACATATGACACTTAAGCATGATTAACGAAGCTTGTTCTAGATTCTTTTTTTTTTTCTAAAAGGAGACAATCAGATATGCATATATATAAGGTTCACATCTCAGAAGAACGCAAGTAGAATAAATTTTTGTTGAAAAATCACCCGCCTGCGACAAGCAAGTAGCACCTGTTCATATGCATGTATATAGTCATGTCGAGGCTAGGGTTCCTTCTGTAGTTATTGGATTTTTTTTAATCCTAAAGACATTTCCTTACCTTTCTCACATTCTGTGTCTCTATGAATATTTCTGCAGAATTTGGAGGCTATTCATATCTATATGAACCACTACGGTGGATAGGCATGATAACCAGTAAGTAACCTTGCATTGCAAAGTGGTCAAAATTTCAGTCGATGGGCTTGGATGAGATTCAAGTTTGTGCATATGCATTTGCAACCGGTGTTTTGGTCACCCCTTTTGGCGCACTTAGTATCATTATCAGGTATGACAGTGTAGCTTAATTTCTCCTTTGTTTGTGATATGAGCTTAATTTCTCCATTGTTGTAGGAAATTCTGGTTGGTCATGAATCTGCTCTTTCTCATGGCAGTGTTGTACTTGCCCATACTATGAAATATGTTTGTTTTCTGTTTGAGTAGGGGGATACTTAAAAGCCCCCTTTGTTGCTCATTGATTGTTAGCGGCTCTTGCCAATTAGATCCCTTTGGATTTTATGGATTAGGACTTGACTTCATTATATTTAGAAGTAAGATTTTTTGAAATACCCCTAACCATTAAATAATAAAATAATGGGAAATAAATATTAATTGGGGGATTATGAAACCCTAAGACATTAAACAAAGTTAATAATAGTGATAAAGGATATTTAAGAGGATTCAAACCCTAGAAGGGAATTGAAGGCCATCGAAGTCAAAAACGTGCGCTAAGCCGGACCTTAAGCTAACCATGATATATAAACTATAAAACTCATACCAAGTCAATTAAGGATCACTATATGACCCTTAAAACATAGGACCTCATCTAGAACTGAGTAAAAATGCAAAAGGCCCGGGAGAGTCGACACACCTCCCTTAAGGCCCAAAAAGCCCCGGAAACATCCAAAAATGCTTTATAAGATGAAATAAATCATTACACTTCATTCCAAATGCACCATAGCACTTTATTAAACATATAAGATGAAGTTCTCACGCCAAATTCTCAATTAAATGCAAAGTGCTCGGAGGAACCATTGTGGGCCCCCTAAACCCTGAAAACGCCCGGGAATGCCTCGGAGAGGTGCCGAAGTGGCACGAACTCCTATATAATTCATTCTTAGAGTTCTTACCATCATAATTCATCATTCTAAAGATAATTCTTGAGCTAGTTTTTCAAAAATACACAAAGTGCTCGGGAGGAATTCTTAGCGCACCGTTTCAGCCCGAAAATGACCCGAAAGTCCCGGGAATGAGTTACGGGCCTAGATAACCCAATGTAATCCAATGTAACACCTTAGAATGTTTATATTAACCATAAATAAGGTCAAGGAACACTTAGAACTGGTTGGAACAAATTAATTTTCATCTTGGACAAAAATGCCCCGGAGCACAAAATAGTGTCTCGGAAACACGTTTTACACTCTTACCTCATAGTTTTTCATGAGCCACGAATTTATGTCATAAAATGGACATGTGTTTACTATATTAATCAAACAAAGACAAGGTGGGAACACCTCATCCAAGGCTGCCGATTTTGCTATTAAAAATTCCTTGGTTTTATCACTTTACCTAACTTAACACACTCATTAGTCATCATTGTCCACTTCCCTTGTCTCCATGAGTCATTTCCGCCCATAACCCACCATGATACCTGAGTGCAGCATTATTGTTCCACTGAAATTCCACTAGGAGCAAGTGCTCCACTAAGAATAAAATAAACACCTTTACTTTACCTAACTTTGCCACTTCTTCCCTTTGTCATTTTAGGGGGCTACGAAATTGTGACATAAAATGGTCATAAATTGACCATATTATTCAATCATAACACAAGGATGACTTATTGGGACAAAGGGGGTCGTTTTTAGGTACAAAAAAATATAGTAAAATACCTTTTTACAAGGGATTACCTTTACATTAAAGTATTCAGCCCACTACCAGCTATCTTGTTTGATTGCTGCCTCCTCCAGCCCCTAATGGAGCACTCAACCTGAATTATTTTCCCACTCAAATGCCATTATCCTAATGCCCCACCTAATTAACTAAGAAATTAACAACTTTCCCATTTTTAATACATAATGAGCCATCTTCACTCATTTCCTTCCAAGGCTGCCGAGCTCCAGCCTTCTCCCTCCCTTTCTTCACGCCATTGAAGGGATATTCAGAGGTAAGAACTCAATTGGTAAGAAAACCTCATTACTTAGTCAAATTAGTCTTGTTTTACCTTCTTTTCCAAGGTAATTCACAAGTTAATTACCTTGGAGTTCAAATTTAACTTCTCCATGACCTAGGTTCGAAATCAAAAATCATTTGGTCTGGGAAGGTCGTGCCTAAGTCAAAGATTTACCAAAGGTAACCTCTAAGGAGTTTAAGGTAAGGAAATTTCACAAAAACCATTTTTCTTCCCTAGTTGTTGTCATGGCCAAATTGGGTTGATTTCTTTGGATCCCTAAGCTTATTTTTCTCTTCTTTTACATACTTGATCAGTTGATATATCAAGATCTTCAAGGTTTATCCAAATCCAACCTTAAAACACCAAAAATGGTGTTTTTAAAGAGTAAGTTTTCTAGCCTTGTTCTTGTGCTATTTAATCCGCCAATTTGGCTTGTATTTGGAGTAGGTTTAACACTCTTAATAACTACGAAAATTAGGGCCAAAATCCCTTGGGAAGAGCTTGAAAATTCTAAGGTAAAAACCTTATTTTTATGACTTATAATTATTCTAATGGTTAGTTCAAGTTTAGAACTTAGCAATATCTTCATTTGTTGTTCAAAACATGTTTAAGAAGTTGTAGAATTTCCCTCCAAGTTTTTAGTGGCCGAACTAGGAATTTCCATGGCTAAATCTAGGTATAAAACACCTTAATCTCAACTTTAATTATGTTAATATGCTCCTAAACCATTGCTAAATAAATTGCCGTGAGTGAATGAGGTGGGATGGTCATAATTGACCTTAAATTGACTAAGAAATGAGTTAGTAAAATTATCTAAGTAATTAAGTAGCATAATTGTCAAATTTAAGACATTATGTGGAAAATTGGTAAATATTGGAAACTATAGTGTGAGGCCGTGAATTTATAGTGTTTTTGAAGATCTTTGAATGTAATTTTATGTTACAAGTTCAAGGTTGTAATAGGGCCATGACATTAGGCCATTTTAATTTATGTTATGTTAAGTTTAAGTTAAGTTTAAGGTAATAAATGATATTGCCGAGAATATTGGGGTTCAAACTATAATTAAAATGAAATTTGGGATCTAAATATAATTATAGCAAAAAATTAGAGGTTAAAAGGAGTTTAAATAAATTTTATAAGATTTTACAAAGTTTTTGGGGTATTTATTAGAATTATATAAATACATATATATAATATAGTTAATATGAGATAATATAATGTTTATATTAAAATGGGATCATTTGGTAATTTAGGAAATTTGTGAGTTGAGAAAATAATACTAAGTAGACTATGGGTCTGTTCGTATTTAAAAAAAAAAAATATAACCATAGGTTATACAAGTTACAAGATTAAAATGATATAATGTAAGGTATATTAGTATAATGGTAATATTGTATAAGTATTGTGGTAGTTTTGTAAATAAATAAAAATATGGGCTGGCTGCGAATTTATGGGAATTAAGAAAATAAATTTTAGACTATGGTCTACCAAGTTATAAATATTATAACAATTATATAGTATTAATGAGATTTAAATGGAGTTAGAATAAGTAAGGATATTTACATGAAATAATAAGGAACGAATGGAATTTATTAACTAAGGGGGTTATATTAAATAAACTTTGGGAGTTGTATGGTATAATATAAATATTACATAATATTAAGATAATGAATCTTAGTATAAGTTGTATGATAAAATATAACTAGTGAGGATAATTATCGTACATAAAATGGTAAGATGTAGCTTTTAATAAAAGAGTTTTATAATTCATGAAACTATATATATATATATATATATATGGGCATATAGATGGTTGAGAACAATATAATATTATTGGTGAAGTTTATAACATGAATATAATCTATAAACTATATAAGTTATAACGTATTAAGTTCAAACGTAATTTGTTACAAGATGAAAGGGATTATATACTACAATATATTACAATGAATGTTGTAAACTAAAATGCTTAAATGCAACAATTAAGTCTACAAAACTAGTCAAGTCAACATGCTTGACCAAGTCAAACTAACTTGACCAAAGGGGCCAAGCTGACTAATATGTACAAAAAATAATGAGTTGGGGAATAATAATACCGTATAGTATTATCGCATGTATGCACACAACTATAGATTATATGTTTTCATACATATACGAACAAAATTATAATCATACAATTGGTTAAAAACATGAGCATACAAAGTATAGCTATGATGTACAACGGTTTAGTATAGTTATAGAAAGATTGTTAAACCAATAATGGATGACAAGAGTTATAACGAGTTAAACTCAACAGTCGAAATAACGAACTGTTAAACAACCTCGAACCACCGTTAATAACCAGGAGAAATTAAAGAACATACGGGGTAAGCATAACAGGGGTATTAGTTCTGTATCAACTATACTACAACAGTTAATGCTAGTCGTATTAATGTCATTCGGTATATGCATGTACGTATGACAGCATTACGGGGGATAGCTGCAGGGCGTGAATCGTCGCACTAGCAACTGTCACGGTGTACGGTATGTTAATTGTGTGGTCTGAATGTCCTAAGGATTTTCCTGAGGTCCAGACATTGTGTGTTTAATTGTTAAGAGCGATATCTGTGATTTATACATATGATCTTGTAAACTGTGTTGTTTGACACCACTGCGTTATATTTTACGCGAATGACTTGTGATTGAAAGTCTATACATCTAAACCTGAGCAAGACTAGATGACCTCTAGGTGTACGAGAACCTAACCGGCGGTCAATTGTTATAGTCTTAAACTTAAGGATTGGATCTTGTGTCATTGATTAAAGGACTAAGTTACATAAAGATTTGGAAGAGGGAATCCAGCTAGTTTCGATTACCTGGTTGCACAGCGTGATCATTACGAGGGACTGCTATCAAAATTCACTCAAGGAAATCCATACATCCACACTCGATGATGGAAGAGGGCACTGCTGTTGGTGTAGGCTTCGGCCGAATTGGACGCCTTCAAGGCAAATAAGAAGACCAGGACCAAAGGGTTAGCTGGCGAATGGTTCCATTTATTTGGGACCCAGGGGACTACTGTCCAGTATCAAGTTATTAAGGGTTGTCCTAACATGACGCCCGAGGATGAAATTAATTGGAAGGTTTAAGTGGTTGGTTAAAAGGATAAGGGCCATAAGGCCAAGTAACAAGAACGGTTAATTAATACGTGTATCTTGTTTGGTATTGGTTATTGGTTATGTGATGATAATGTTGGATGAACTGTTGTGTGTTTATTTAAACATTTACAGTTGTTACTATTATTGTAAACCGGTACAACATGTAATGAATCTAATATTAAGATGGATAAACGACTTAAGGATTCAAATGATTTAAGATCACATTTAGCATACCAGCGTAGTTTGCTGAGCCCTTCATTGGGCTATACATTACAGGTTACTGAACAGAGTCACGAAGCCGGAGTGCGGGACGCGAGGTAGTTAATGTATTTTCAATAAAGTACTCTTTAGTTCGATGATGTACCGTGTTATGGAGTTTCTGATGTATTGGGTTTAGTTGCTCACTCGTGTGGTTTAGTTTTGGATTGTAATTTTAAGTTTACTCAGTATCTGGTCGTCACAGCGGTTGAGAGTTGGAGTTGATTGATGGAATAAGATTGTCTTGTTACTCATATGGGTGAGTGACGGCGTGTAACACAAACGATAGTTAGTTTTATCTTCCACTGCGAATTATGTTTTTGTTTATGCTACGACTTGTGATATTACAAGATTAGGAGTAGGGGTGTTACATTTTGTGAAGAAACAATTGTGCAAATCAAACACTGGATATTACCAAAAACTTCTACAATTCAAAACATTGCGGTCCATACCAAAAGTCATTTCTTGAAGTGGCTTTACGTAATGCCCTAGAGATTGATAGAGTAGATCCTACAAAAAGCATTTTTTTTACTTACGACATGTTTCATTTGTCATCAAATAATACTTCATATCAGTAGAGTTGTGGAAACCATATTCTTAATATGTCTCGTGTGAAAAGCATCATCCACTCTTCTTCTGGTAACTCTCCTTCATCATTTGACAAGACATTCAAATCAATATCGTTTTCTCTTTTTGCCCACTGAAATGGTCGGCTTTATCTCCTCTTTCGGTTCTATCATTGGCTTCACAACATCATTTGGCTCTATCTTTGGCTTCACAACATCACTTGGCTCTATGATTGGCATAATCTCAACATCTGGCCCTCCTTGTCATCATATGTAAAAAAACAAAACAAATTGATAATTCAGTTGAGCTACACAGATTAAATGCATAGAAAAATTAATGCGTTAGAAAAATACTTACATTACAAAAATCAGGTCAGTGATTGCTAGTGCATCACTGCAGATAAGTAATCATGTTATTCACAAGTTCTATAGGACAGTGAAGTTGCAGAGGTAGTAATCCTTTATTCATCAAACCCTTTTTGCCTATGTGAGGCAACTTATAACCAATGTTGCCATGAATCTTCATTGTTTCTATCATACACATTTGCCAAGTGAGAAAACAATTGTTCAGATCTTCTGCTGGAAACATATCAAAAGCTGTTTCAACCGCATTGACTAGTTCATCGATAGATTTGCAAGAAGGTTGTTGTTGTTGCAAGAATTGAATTGCTCTAAAAAAAACCAAGGTCAAGTATATTCATGTCGGGGCTGTTAGGAGGTTGGCGGCTCAATCTGATGTCAAATCCCTCTTTTGATGTTGCCTCAATGAATTCCTTATCATTGGGAAGAATGTGTGGTTTTGCATTGTCTTGTTGGATGTAGATGTTTTTGAACAATAGCTTGGCCACTTTGATCTAATTGCTGGAAGAACTTTATCAATTAGATATTTCCTAGCAATGTCTCTTGTAACGACTAGTGACTTAGTTTCCATAGATCCCGCTATTCTATTTTCGCTGGTACATTTTGCTGGTGCTCTGTAAGTGAATGGGAAAATACCAATTTTTCCACAAAATAGCTCCCCTGTCACTGGATTAGACCCAGGTCGGGCAACCACACCAAGAACATGACCTTTGGTATGAATCTTTTGCTTTGACAGCACCGTGTAGGATCATTCTCCCCCGGTAGAAGATAATATCGCTGATTAGCTTTTGTCATATAAAACCACTTTTCATCAATGTGAATTATGTCAAACATGTCATGAAATATTGGGCCTTCAACCATGTTATTCATGTGTAACATTGATAGAGAGAACCTAATTCGTGCCTTTTGTTTTCATCCGATAAATATGGTTTGATTGCATTTGTGTGGTCTAAGTTCTCCACTATGGATTCTACGATGCAGTGTTGATTTTGACATTTGTATTGCAATTGCTAATGATCGAATGGTAGTTCGTTTATGTAAAGGAAGTTCAGCAATTTTACCCGTATCAATGTGCACCCACTTTCTACCAAGTGTGTTGGCTGTCCTTGGTGTTGGGTTTGTAATGCCTCCATTTGCAATTGAAGACTTCACCTCATTCCAGTAGCGACTCACCGTTTTTGTACAAACTGCCAGCTCTTGTGCTATGGTGGTCATTGTGCCTCTTGGAAGCTTCCCATTCCGACTTCTTTGTAGAAGGAGTTCCATTAAGTGTTGCCTTTCTTCTTTAGATAGTTTCTCTCCTATCGTGTTGCTGTCTTCCTCCATTTTTTTCTCTCTGTTTTTTTTGTTGTTGTTGCTGGTATTCTGGTTGCACTAACAGATTAGTGAACTGTGTATTCTCATTTATACGCACTAGTTGGAGGGAAATATTTTCATGTCAATTTTTTCAGGTGAAAAGTTTGGAGGGAAAAATAATTAACTCAATCTCATCTCTAATTTTTTTGTTTGTAATTTAATCATGAAACTGTAATACTTTATGCTGTCAGTTGTACAA